>CAUYRT010045746.1:0-10430 GCA_963574885.1 Lepilemur ruficaudatus
ATGCCTGTAGTCCCAGCTACTTGGGAGGCTGAGGCAGTAGGATCACTTGAGCCCAGGAGTTTGAGGTTGCTGTGAGCTAGGCTGACGCCATGGCACTCACTCTAGCCCGGGCAGCAGAGTGAGACTCTGTCTCAAAAAAAACAAAAAAAAAACCAAAAAACTGGGAACAACCTAAATATTGGACAATAGGAAATGGCTATGTAATCATTAAAAATTATGGTTTCTAAAACACATTTAATTCTAAAGTTCTTACCAGATAGAAGACAGAAACAAAAACAAATAAAATTATTTTTTAAAGTATATATGTATTTTCTCAATTTTGTGGGAAAAAACTGAATGAGACTAAAAAAAGAGAGTGGAAATACATCAAATTGTTAGAACTGTCTATATTTGGGTGGTAGGATTTTTAATTTTCTTCTTTGAAACTTATTTTCCAGATTTTCTAAAATAAACACATACTTCTTTTATAATGAAACACGCTTTAAAATGTGTCAGTAACATTAAGAATTGCTTTACAATATCACCTCATCTAAATAAAATAAGGAATTAGACTCTATTTCTCAAAGTTTGGGAGTCTCAAGACACAAAATTAAGCTGAGATTCTACCTTTGTTCAGTTCCTTTTAAGAAAATGCTAAAACACGGAGAAAAACCACAGCACCCTCTTTTGGAAGAAATGCACAGTTCTTCTCAGGGAACCTGCTTGAATCACTAAGTTTTTAGAGCTGGAAGAGTCTTTAGAGATTATTAAGTCTGGTGTCATCATTTTATAAATAAGGAAACCGAGGTTCAAAAAGGAGAAGAGACCATCCAAGATCACAAAATTTAGGTAGCAACAGATTTGGGAACGAAGCTCCCATATCAGAGCTTATTTTTTTCTGATCTTCCCATTCTTATTCAATAAACATTTTAAGACTTAAAAAAAAATAACACTCTCCCAATCCTCAGTAAGTCCAAAGGCCTGTACTAAAAGGCACTCTACACAGCCAACCATTTAGAAGCCTTATTTTAGAAAAACATGTACATTCTTGCCTGCTGCTTAACAAATTAGAATAAGAAAGAATTTATAAAATCTCACAACCTCTGCATTAGTCTATTCATGATATGTCCTTCATCTAAAAAGAAGCAACAGGAGATGAGAATATAATCATTCTGTTTCACTCCAGAAAACAAAAATTTTTCAAGTTCAAGTTTCTGTTTCTCAAGTTCAAGTTTCTTGAACTGAGACACGAGCCTTATTATGTTGCCTAGGCTGGTCTCAAACTCCAGGCCACAAGCAATCCTCCTGCCTCAGCTTCCTAAAATGCTAGGATTACAGGCATGAGCCACCCGTGCCTGGCCTAGAAAACAAAATCTTAATGAGAACAGACTGGATATTTGTTTGAGGGTTCTGAAAAATTCTGTGACCATACATATAATTGACCTAATGTCATGTAATATTATACTGGAGTAAAAATCCTACCATTTCATTATTTAGGCAGATTTGTGAATGACTATTCATAAAAACAAACAGTATATAACTTCTCCAAAAATAATATAGGCCTGTTCATTTCAGCTTTTCTTTGTTTCCTACTCCTAAATCTGCAAAGTACCCTTGCTTCCCAGGCAGTATTCTTTGAAAAAAATGTCCTGTTTCTCTCTCATTTGACAAAAAGAAACAAATGGACATTCTGACAAGGGATGAATAAAGAATGTGTGGCTTTTATCATCATCACCATTAACAGTCTTTAAATTGTACTCAGCAGATGCACAGGGGATATTATACTGTGCTTCACTTTGCAGATAGTGTGTTTTTAACAAATCGAAGGTTTGTGGCAATCCTGCGTTTAGAAAGTCTATCAGCACCATTTTTCCAACAGCATATGCTTACTTTGTGTCTTAGTGTCACATTTTGGTAATTCTCAAAATATTTCAAACTTTTTCATTATTATTATATCCATTATGGTGATCTGTGATCAGCGATCTTTGATGTTTACTATTATAATTGTTTTGGGACTCCGTCAACCACACCTATGTAAGATAGAATTTAATCACTAAATGTTCTGTGTGTTCTGTTTGCTCCCCCCACCAGCTGTTCCTCTATCTCTCTACTTCTCTTCCCTATTCCCTCAGACACAATATTGAAATTAGGCCAATTAACCCTGCAATGATCTCTAAGTGTTCAAGTGAAACTTGATGTCTCTGACCTTAAACCAAAAGCTATAAATGGTGAAGCTTAGTAAGGAAGGCATGTTGAAAGCTGAGGCAGGACGAAAGCTAGGCCTCTTGCACCAAACAGCCAAGTTGTGAATGCAAATGAAAAATTCTTGAAGGAAATTAAAAACGTTACTCCAGTGAATAGACAAATGATAAAAAGCAAAACAGCTTTACTGCTGTTAGGAAGAAAGTTTTAGTGGTCTGGATAGATCAAGCTAGCCGCAACACTCCCTTAAGCCAAAACCTAATTCAGAGCAAAGCCCTAACTCTCTTCAATTCTATGAAGGTTAAGAGAAGTAAAGAGGCTGCAGAAGAAAAGCTGGAAGCTAGCAGAGGCAGGTTCGTGAGGTTTACGGAAAGAAGCCATTTCCATAAAATAATTGTGCAAGGTGAAGCAACAAGTGCTGATGCACAAGCTGCAACAAGTTATTCAGAACTAAACAAAAGATTTTCAGTGGAGACAAAACAGCTTTCTATTGGAAGAAGATGCCATCTAGGATTTTCATACCTACAGAGAAGTCAATGCCTGGCTTCAAAGGACAGGCTGACTCTCTTGTTAGGGAGTAATTGGCAGTACTGTCCAATTATTTTATGTAATTGCAATGATCATTTTAGCATTTGAAGACTACTCTGACAGTTGTCAGAACAGAAAACAGAGATCAACGAAAAACCTGTAGAACAAAGAAACAATGGGAAAGATTCCCACCTATCCTTTCTACAGCAACACACCAAAACAGCTGTATGCCTTTTTGTGGGAACACATAAAGCAGTCTCTGCCTATAAGATATTTAATAATCTTGTTAAAGAGATTCAAGTGTTATACACTTGAAACAACTGTCAGAGTAATCTTCAAATGCTAAAATGATCATTGCAATTACATAAAATAATTGGACAGAACTCCCAATTTCACTAGCATAGCTAAAGTAGTAAAAAACATGGTACAGCTAAGCAAAATTAATGCAAAATAACCAAAAGTTTGAGTGCATCAAGTACGGAAAAAAGGTCTCAAGTTCTAAAGCATTTCAAACCACAGAAAAGGTAAGTTCTTTTCTTTGCGTTTCCACCAACTCTAAAAATAAACCTTTGTTATTTTCTAGATTATAAAAAAATAAAGCTCATTATTTTAAAAAAAATTCTAACATACACAAATACATGATATCAAAAGCCAACATTCTATATAACTCTCCCTTTTGCAGGTAACTACTGTTATCAATTAGTAACAACTACTTTTTGGTGACATGAGACACAGTAATAGGAGAGCTGCTCTGAACAAAGTTTATATTAATTACTTACATTTCTCTTTTCACTTGTGCCTTTTCCTACTCCACTGCTGAGGAAACAGAAAAAGAAAAAAAAAAAAAACCAAAGAAGAAAAGAATCCAAAACACATGCTGATCCTCCAAAATAGGCAACCCACGAATAAGATTAATCCCTGAAGAAAATCATAAGGTGAGACTAGGCAAAACTGTGATACTAAGTGGCAGAAACACATTTTCTTTAATTGTCCTCAATAATCAAAAAAGAGGGTGGCATGTCTTCAAAGAAGATTGAAATAGCCTCCCTAGTTATCTATGTTATCTTTTAGCTTTTAAAAAAAAATCTTGGGCCAGGTATGGTGGCCAATGCCTGTAATCATAGCACTTTGGGAGGATAAGGTGGGAGCATCACTTGAGGCCAGAAGTTCAATACCAGCATTGGCAACATAGAGAGATCTCTGTGTCCAAAAAATAAAAAAAAAATTAGCCAGGCAAGTTGGGACACATCTGTAGTCCAGATACTCCAGAGGCTGAGGCAGGAGGATTGCTTTAGCCTAGGAGTCTGAGGTTACAGTGAGCTATGATCATGCCACTGCACTTTAACCCAGGCAACAGAGTGAGACCGTGTTTCAAAAACAAAAACAAAAACAAAAACAAAAACAAAAACAAAAACAAAAACAAAAAAAAAAAAAAGAAAGAAAAGAATTTTGTATAAGATGAGGCATTATGTACCACCAGAAAATAAGGATGTGCTTAAAAACAAATAAAAAAACACCTATAATGATGGCAGCGGAGCCAACAAAAAGCTTGCAGTGGCCAAAGCTAGAACAATTCAAACAACAAAAAAGGAATATTAGATTATAACTCAAAGTATTAAAAGTAATATCCACAAGTCCATACTGCTATAAATAAATGATTACAAATAAGCAAATGGGGGAGAATAGTCAAATTTCCTGTGCAGAAGAATTCCAAATAATTTACATGATAATAAATACTTGCCCTCAAGGAAGTAGAGCATAACTCCACCAGCTATTTTAAGTGTGGGCTGCACATAGTGACTTCCTTCTGAAGAGCACAGCACGGAAAGGGGGGAAAAAGAGTAACTTTGCAGTGGAGAAACTGCAAAGCCAGGTTAACAGCAACAGTGATAAGTCATGTGATAGTAATACTTTTTTTTTGAGATATCTCAGTGTAGTTTTTATTTGCATTTTTCTTTTTTTTAATTTTTTTTATTTCAGGAAATTATGGGGGTACAAACATTTTGGTTACATGTTATGACTTTGCCACATCCCAACCATGATTTGAGACATGACCTTTCCACCCTACAACGCTTAGTTGTGAGTTTACCCACCCCCAACCCTCCTACTCCCCAAGAATATTACTATTGTGTGAGCACCTTAGTGTTGATCAGTGCTATTTGTTTTTTATTGTTATGACATTCAATATTATTTTCCATGTGAGTTTTTATAACCACAAAGATTTTTAATGTATGTATTAATTAGTAATATGCTTTAATTAAGTACAACTATTTATATAAGATTGTTTTAAGTTTCCCCCAATTTATGAGCATTAGATCATATCCACTTTGTCCAATCATATTTCTCCATGACTTTCTACTCTTCATCAAACCTAAAATGAAAATACACAGGTTCAACCATTTCTTCAGGTCCTCATTTCCTTATGAAAGCTCTCATGTCCCTTAAAACTTATTAAGTAAATTTATATTCTTTTGTCTTGTTAAAAAAAAGTCAACTCATGGTGAATAACAGACTTAAACCTAAGGCATGAAACCATAACAAGTCTAGAACAAAATGTTGAAAAAACTCTTATAGACATTGGACCAGGCAAAGAATTTATGAAAAAGACCCCAAAGGCAATCACAGTAACAACAAAAATAAATAAATGGGACCTGATCAAATTAAAAACCTTCTGCACAGCCAAGGAAGCTATCATGAGAGCAGACAGACAACCTTCAGAATGGGAGAAAATATCTGCATGCTACACATCTGATAAAGGGCTGATAACTAGAATCTATATAGAACTCAGGAAAATCAGCAAGAAAAAAATCAAACAACCCCATTAAAAAGTGGGCAAAGGACATGAACAGAAATTTTCATAAGAAGACAAATTAAAGGCCAACAAACATATTTTAAAAATGCTCAACATCTTTAATCATCAGGGAAATACAAATCAAAACCACAGTGAGATACCACTTAACTCCAGTGAAAATGGCTTTTATCAAAAAGTCCCAAAACAATCAATGTTGGCATGGATGCAGAGAGAGGAACACTCATACACTGCTGGTGGGACCGCAAACTAGTACAACCTCTCTGAAAAGTAATAGAGAGATACGTCAAAGAACTACAAGTAGAACTACAATCTCATCCAGCAATCCCATTACTGGGCATCTACCCAAAGGAAAAAAATATATAAAAAAGACATCTGCCCCCCACGTCGCTCAGCCTTGGGTCTATCCCCCACCCCCCAATTTCCTAGTGTTCACTCCCACCCTTTGAGCACCATAGTATATAACTTGAGTGGTAATATATTTTGGGAAATCAGCTCACTACAAACTGTGACTGTAAACATTGTACTGTAAATGCTTTGTAGTTTTCCCCCAATTAAAAAAAAAAAGACATCTGCACTAGAATATTTATAGCAGCACAATTCATAATTGCAAAGATGTGGAAACAACCCAAGTGTCCATCAAAAAATAAGTAGATTAATAAAATGTGGTATATGTATACCATGGAGTTCTACTCAGCCACAAAAAAACAATGGTGATCTAGCACCTCTTGTATTATCCTGGATGGAGCTGGAGCCCATTCTACTGTTGAAGTATCACAAGAATGGAAAAACAAGCACCACATGTACTCACCATCAAATTGGTATTAACTGATCAACACGTATGTGCACATATAGTAGTAACATTCTTTGGGTGTCGGACAGGTGGGAGGGGGGAGAAGAGGATGGGTATATTCACACCTAATGGGAGTGGTGTGCACCATCAGGGGATGGACATGCTTGTAGCTCTGACATGGGTGGGGCAAAGGCAATATAGGTAACATAAACTTTTGTACCCCTGTAATATGGTGAAATTAAAAAAAAAAAAGAAATGTCCTATTTCAAATCCAGAACCAGAAACCCATATAATAGAGTAACAAATGCAATTCTATTGTACTTTCCAGTATTTTAATTATGCAGCCAAATATGATAAGTAATTAAATATAAATTAGTGATACGGAATCTTCATAGGGAATCTTCTATTCCGTAGATTCAACCTATTTAAAGTGGTTTTAATTAAGAAAGAAGAGTTTACTTGATTTTGGCATTATATCGTGCTCACAATATTTAAAGTTAGAAATCATTACTTTTACCGTTTAAAAATTCAACTATAAATTAGTGTTTGTTCTGAGGACATTTACTTAGCATAAAAAGCAAGAAAGAAAAGAGATGAAATACTGAAAATACAGAAGGAAATCTGAACATATTATTTTAAGAGAGAGAGAAACTCATTAAAAAAGTTTGGACCACTACTACTTTTCTATGTATGTTATAATTCTGGTTTAAATAAGCACTGCTGAAAAATATATGTAATCATATAAACACAAGAATAAAGAATAATCATATACCACTTCTAGAGTTTAAGTCAGATTAAGTAAGGTGCTACACAAATAAAAATTAGGTTTTGACCATTAACAGAATTCTAAAGAATTTTTTGTCACCTTAATTTTTTTTTTTAGGTAGATCTCCTACTTTTTATAATTATTTGCTACAGTTTGAAATAAAAATATATTTGGACCAATCTTTATTATATCTTTTACCCTACTATAAAATCAAATTGTTTCGTGTATTTGCCAAGATCTTCAAGCAAAAGAACAATATAAACAATTAAATAAATAAACTGCATACCTCTATGCTTTTAATCATATTCTCAGTGATATGTGAAATTCCCGTATGAATGAACTTCGTTTTAATTTCTTTTTCGAGAGCTTGCATCTCATCCCACTTACTGAGTATTTCACACCTCTTCCTTTCAACCTTCTGAATAAGAGTGAGGTGCACCTCCTCAGTTACATTGTTCTTAGATGACTCTGGGAATATTTTTTAAAGCAAAATATTACTATGTTTAATATCTCCTATTAATAGCATTGCATATTATTAACAATATCATGTAGGAATATCTTATACTATATGTAACTATAAAGGATAATGTAACTCAAACTCCAAGCATGTCCATAAAACTAATCTGATCCAAGAGTGGGGGTGTTCATCCTTTAATTCATTCACACAATCGATCGATGAGTATTTGCTGAACACGTCATTTGTGCAGACCCAGGGCTGGGCGGGAAGGTCCGGTGGTGAATTCCAGCCCATATCCTTTCCCAGCGTTTGCACGTGAGCAGCGCAGACCGGCGGGGGACTACAAGAGGCAGCAGTGCGGGAGAGGAAGGCGCAGGGGGTGGCAAGTGAGAGCGTCTAACTCAGCGTGGGGAAGGCTCCGCAGGACGTTGCCAACGGAGTGGGGCTGCACTGAGCCCGGGAGGAGGAACGGAAGTTAGACCACTGGAAGGTGGTGGGGAGGGAGCAGAGGACAGAATCGAGACATCAGAAGTGACGTCAGCAAGGAAGCGGGGCAGATCCGACAGGTAAAGACATCACGCATAGGTGAAGACATCGGTCAGAGCTGCAGGAGGCTTTTAACCTGGGCAGAACCACGATCAGACAGTGCTCACGCGCTCCACAGCACGGAAAGTGGACCAGCAGAGGTAGGACTAGAATCAGAAAGACTTTTTGAGAAGTCGTCATTCAGACAAGGTGATGCGATCAGGCCGGTGCCCCTGGCGAAAACAGAAGTACAGAGATCCAAAAACTATTGAGGAAATGAAAAGAAAACTCTTTGGTAATGGACTGCATCTGGAGCGTAGTGGAGAGGAAGAGGCCAAAAGCGGGCTCTAGGTTTTAGCTCGGCTGTAGCTGGGAAGGGAACGGGGACTGCAGTGAGAACAGAGGGATGGAGCTCGGCTTGACTCCGCACTCGGCCTCCGGCTCCCGGCTGTGCTGGGAGTGGCTGCAGGACAGGAGCGTGGACGGCGCCTGGCAGTTGCTTTCTGACTGCGTCTCCCTGAACTTGGCAATGCCGTCCACCGACACAGCGAGGGAGATGCCCGTCGGGAGAGAGAGGGTGAGCTTAATCCAGGACACGTGAGTCAAGGTGCTTATGGGACACTCAAGAAGCCATGCTCAATAGTCACCTGGGCACACCGACGTTCAGCCCAAAACAGAGCTTTTAGCAGGAAAAACAGATTTGGAATAAAAAACATGTGAACTGTGCCAAAGACAGGCTGGACTCCCAAGAACATCAACATCTCAGGAGTATAGAAAGGAGAGGGGGGCCGGGCATGGTGGCTCACGCCTGTAATCCTAGCACTCTGGGAGGCTGAGGTGGGAGGATCGCTCAAGGTCAGGAGTTCGAAACCAGCCTGACCAAGAGCGAGACCCCTGTCTCTACTAATAATAGAAACAAATTAATTGGCCAACTAAATATATATAGAAAAAATTAGCCGGGCATGGAGGCACATGCCTGTAGTCCCAGCTATTTGGGAGGCTGAGGCAGAAGGATCGCTTGAGCCCAGGAGTTTGAGGTTGCTGTGAGCTACGCTGACACCACAGCACTCTAGCCCGGGCAACAGAGTGAGACTCTGTCTCAAAAAAAAAAAAAAAGAAGAAGAGTGGGACGTCAACTCGCTGCTAAGGGCCATTTGTTATCAATCAGCATAGTTAGATACTGACCAGAGAGGTTAAGACTTAATTTTTTAGAAAGAACAACTACTTTTTTTGATGGAGAAAAGGCAATTTGAAAGATTGATAATACTTATAGACAGTAAACAAGATGGAAATCATTGCCAACGTTCAACTTTGCCAAATTTGGAAGAAGGGAGAACTTTGAAGTTGAGTTTTGAAATGTGGGCAATTAGCTAAGCAGACACGCGATCAATTCGCACAAGGGCAGACACGGTCATTGTTAAGCTTCTACACAAACTCCGAGAAACGCTACAAAATAGACTCTTCCATCCCACCTTAGCCTAAGCGGAGGGCATCAGCCTAAAGCAATCAGCTGAGGGCACAGAAGCCACAAGGGCATCTGGCCAGGCGAGCGACCTCCACCTGGCCACTTCCTGCCTGAAGAGGAAGAGTGAGGAATCGAAATGGGGAATTTCCACAGAAAACGTGTATGGCTGGAGGAGAGGGCTCCCGAGTGAGAACCTTTAGGAAAAGAATCAAGCAGCAGGAACAAGAGTTTCTTCCACCGCACTGAGAGCTGGAAACGGCAGCTGGGATCAAATATGGAGAAAGGTCGGCTTGAGTTCTAGAAAGTTGGAGCTGCATCTTGTTTATTATTTTTATTAATCTTTGCCCTTTTCCTATTAGTGTCCAGCAACAAATCATTCAAGTATTTTTTTTTTTTTAAATCATAGGTTTAAGAGACAGCCAGGAACCTGAAAACGTGGGGCTGGGGTCCCCCTCCATGCGGTTGTGACAGGGACCCCACAATGGATGAGCACCGTGGCGCAGGAAGGAGGGGACCAGTCCCCCTCTGAGCAGAGAGTCAGCCTGGCACGGAGGACGGGCGGGGACGCGGGATGCGGATCCCGCAGCAAGAAACCCTGGCAGAGGAAAGCAGCAGGCGGCGGCCCACAGGGAGGAAAGAGCAAACAGGCAGAAAGGGGGAAATCACCCTGGCAAGAACCTCTGAGGTCAAGTCCACTGAGAACTCAAAGCGGGTTATGAGTATGTCCTAAAAGATGCTGAGGAAAACTGTACTTCCAGCCAGAGCAAGTGCTCGACAACTGGGAGAGAAAGTGGCATTTGACCGAACAGCCGGGAGCAGCCAAACGAGTGCGCAAGACACCTGGCTGGGCTTAGTGTGATTAATGAATCACATCCTAAATTGTGTAAATCTAAAATAATTTCGATA
>CAUYRT010045747.1:0-15678 GCA_963574885.1 Lepilemur ruficaudatus
ACCAGGAAACTGAGGACAGCAAGGGGACACAGTGCCCAGGGCAAGTCCCTTCCAAAGCCATTGCCCCCACGTGCCAGCCCCCAGTTTCTCCCTCTTCCACATCAAGGGCCCAGCAGGAGTGGAGGTGGCTGAGTAGGGAGACAGCAGGTTTGAAACTGGAGCAGCTCTGCCACCCCTAACTCCTTCACCACCTGGACCCTCAGCTTCCTCTTCTGTCCAACGAGGAGAGCCCAGGAACAGGAGCCTGTCTCTACCTAATTCATCACTGTGTCCTTCCAGAGCCTAGAATAGTGCCCCGCACACAGCAGGTGCTCAACAAATACTGCTGGGCGATGAGTAGTTTCCAGACACCGGCCTGGGAGCTGGCCGTGTGGGGAGCTGATGGAAATAGATTCCGGGTCCCTGTGCAAGACCCCAAATCAGAATCTTGGGGTGCAGAGGGAAGAGTCTCTGTTAAAAGCTCCCCTGGGTGATTGGAATTCAAGGGATTGGACCATCTTTGAAGCTCCTTCTGTCCCTGTGATCCGAAGGGAACGACAAGCCTGGAGACAGGGGAATGGCTTCAGTGACCTTTCGAGGTCCTTCCTGGCCACTGACGCTGGAGGATGCAGTGTTTGTGTGGGTGATGCCTCAGGAATAGGGGGAAGGAGGAGGAATGGTGGGCGGGGGTGGGTAACGGGATCTGACGCCCAGGAGCAGTGACTCAGGCCCTCAGCACCATGACTGTGTGTCTGCATTTAGCCACTGGCTCCTATTTCCCTGGCGAGTGGCAGGCTTCTGGGCCCCCCACCTGCCCCCACCCTCACTCCACCTCACCTTAGTGCTGGTGGCTTCCCGGCAGCCCTAGAGCCCCCTCGGCCAGGAAGGGTGACACAACCTCAGACCCGGCAGGAATCTCCAGCAGAGGTGACAGACCCTCTTGTCCCAGGCACCACCCTGGCCCCCAGCTGTGCCCTGTGCCCTGCCCCGCCCCCACTCCACAAAGCGCCAGCACCACTAATACCCCCGTAGACGGAGGTCCCCAAGGATGAAGCTCCAGACCAGCTTCTGTGGGGGCCGGACAAAAGGGAAAGAGTCCCCACTTCCCCAGTCTAATGCAGAGACAGGTGAACCCCCGCCCTGGGGGAACTGCCAGTGGGATAGGGGAGAGGGGACACATGTCACACTGCCAGGGGCTGGGGATGGCCAGTGCTGTGGACATCTGGGGCGGGGGCTGTGAGGGGGGGAGCAATCAGAAAGGCCTCCCTGGGGGAGGGGGAACTGGCACTGATCTGGGAGGAAGGGCAAGAGTTGCAGAAGAGCAGAGGCCCCACACCGTGGCCCGGGCAGAGCAGGGGACCTGCTGCCTCCCAGGGTGGCCTTCCCCTGGCTTCTGCCCTGGCCCCGGCTCTGCAGACCAGTGGGTGGGAGAGAGGGGCTTCTTGGGTCTTCCAGGCGGTCTGTTTCCATACACATACGTTCACATATCCCGGCCTCTGGGAGGGTTTGGATCCAACACATCCGGGTTCGTATCCCAGGTCTGCCCCTTGCACAAGTGTGAGCCCCCTACCCGATCCCCTTTCTGCAAGGCTCCGTGTCCCTGTCTATAAAACGGGAATAATGTCTGCTCCTTCCAGCTGTGTGGGGACCAAAAGGGGCCACACTGGACAGACTGAAGCCGGGAGCCTGTGCCCAAAGCGCTCCAGGAGCCAGGGCTGGAAGAACTGTCTTCCGGAGCGCTCCTCTACCTCTAACCCAAGCCCCGTGTGCTGCGGGCCGAGCCGTCTCCTCTGAGGAGGTCACAGACAGTTGCTGGGAACATAACCTTCTAGATCTCTGAGGACAGTTATTAAATGATCTACCTCCTCCCCCCAAGTCTGGGCCCAACCCCCGGCTTCGGCTCGAGCTGCCAGCTTTCTCCTCTTGGGACCCCTAAATGTTCCGAGAAGCGGTGGGGAGCGTGAGCGTGGAATCCGATCACTGCGGGAGCTGGCAGGGGGACAGCTGCCAGCCCCTCCGGGGCAGTCTCTTCCCTTCCTTAGAGATGGGATGTAAACAGCGTCTGCCCTGCGGGAAGGAGCCCCTCACCTCACACGGCAGTGGGGGCGGGTGTGGAGGGGGCTTCACCTAGCCCTGTCCCAGGGGGCTTGAGTCTGCTGGAGGAGGCACAGCCCGCAGAGAACCAGAGTTTGAAGGGCAGGCACAGTCCTTAGAGAGCCCCCAGGTTGATGGGACAGACAGAAGACTCGAGAAACACCAAACCCACAAGGTCGTGGGGCAGGCACGGGAGTCCGAGTGAGTGGCAGGGGACAGTGTCCAGCCCGCCGCTCTGTGGCGTGCAGGCCCCTGGGGCTGCAGTGATCGGCCTGGAATGCCAGGCCGTGAGCTCAGCCGCCCCGGCCTGCGTGCGTCGGGCTGTCAGCAGGGCCGGCTCACGGGAGAAGATTTCCAGCCCCCTCCGGGCCACGGAGAGGCCTAAATTTAGCTAGTAGACAAGGGGCTGGCCCTGAGCCCAGGGACAGTCGAGCCTTATAAAGCGCCGGCAGTCGGGGCCCGGCACGCTCCCCCGGAGGCCTGTGCCCACACCCCTCTCCTGTCCAGCCCCTGCCCGCCTGGACGGGGCCCGGCGCCTGCCCGCGGATGAGCCACAGGACTTCCTCCACCTTCAGAGCGGAGAGAAGTTTCCATTCCTCCTCCTCGTCCTCCTCTTCCTCCTCCTCCTCAGCCTCCCGTGCCCTGCCAGCCCAGGACCCACCCATGGAGAAGTCCTTGAGCATGTTTTCCGAGGATTTTGGCAGCTTCATGCGGCCCCACGCGGAGCCTCTGACCTTCCCAGGCAAGTGCTGCCGGCTCTGAGGGGAGGGGAGATGCACAGGTAGGGGACATCTGCTCCAGGGCGCCACCGAGTGCACTGTGGCTGCAGATCCGCCAGGAACAGGTGCTGCACAGCCACAGCCACGTGTGGTGGCCCAGACAGATGTGGCCGCAGGGACAGATGTGGCCATAAAAACAGGTGGGCCTCTAAGGAACAGTAAATGGCCCAGGGCTCAGATGGCTCCAGTGGTGGCTACCCGTGGCCTGGTCCTAGCCGGAGCCCTAGAGGGCTGGATGGGGTCGGGGTGGGGCAGCCCCCAGCCTCCAGGCCCGGGGTGGCATTGCTACAGACTGTCAGGTACACACATACAGCACCATGTTGGGTGAGGCCCCATCCCCACCTCGGAAAGGTGGGCTGCAAGAGCGAGCAGGGGCTTAGGAGCTAGAGGGGGAGGTCGGGCCTAGGGGAGCAGCCCCTTGTCCCAGGGGAAGGAGCCAGAGACCCAGATCCTGGATGCCAGCCCCGCCCATGCCCCACTGACAGCAGCCCTCCCCACAGCCCGCTCCGGGGGGCAGGGCAACATCAAGACCCTGGGAGATGCCTACGAGTTTGTGGTGGATGTGAGAGACTTCTCACCCGAAGACATCATCGTCACCACCTCCAACAACCACATCGAGGTGCGGGCTGAGAAGGTGAGCCTGGCCCCGCCCCACCCCTGGGTCCCAACCCCCCTCCCTGCCTACCTTCTGCCTAGTCCACCTCCTGCCTGTGTCCCCTACTCCCACCTCCCATCCTGGGCCCCCAGACCCTGGCCAGTGTCCCTTCCCCACCCAAACTCCTCCAGAGCGAACCAAAGGCCTTGCCCCTTGTAGCTCATGGGCCAGGGGACCCCCTCACTGCCTCTCTCTGCCCCAAGGTGCCCAGGGCAGCCGAGGGAGCTTCCGGGGAATTTGAGAGGGCTGGAGGGATGTGGGCAGAGGGAGGCCTGAGGGGGTGGCCCGAGGGTGCGGATGCCTGGAGGGAGATGGTGATGGTGGCATGAGGACAGCTCCTCTGGCAGCCCATGGGGGAGTGTGGGGAGGAGGGGGACTCATCTGGGCAGCAGTGGAGGGGTCTCCCCCCATGACACTCTCTAGCCCTCTCCCATCCTAGAGCCAGAGACCCAGCTCCCACCCTGGGATCCCAGAATTAGGTCCAAGGCCGGGCAGGGACCCTGCAGTTTAGGGTCACACACACTCCAGCCCACACACTCCCTCCACTCACGGGTCTCAGGTCACTGGGTCCCCAGGGTCTCTGAGTCCAAGCTCCCAGGAGGCACTGAGGCCTCCACCGTGGAGAGGGTGTGACCAGGCCTGAGCAGGGATGCTGCCCCTGGCCTCTCCCTGATCCCGCATGGGCCGGCTTCACCCCCGAGCACTCGAGGGTGGACTCCCGGGAGTCCCTGCCAGGATGCCAAGGGCTGCGGGCACCAGGACCAGCGGGCAGCACGTGCCAGCCCTGCCACCCCCAACAGTGACTCAGCTGCCCCAAAGGTGTCTGGACACCATGTGCTGGCTGAGTTGTGGGGGAGGGGCTGGTGGGCGGACATCAGTGTGTCTGCCTATCCAGAGGGCATGGCTCTCCTCTGTGTCATCTTCTCCCGCCTTGCTCAGGAGCCCCAGATTCCAAGCCACTGCCAGGGAGCCTCCTCCCTCCCTGAGTCCCACCCCTCGCCAAGCCCCTTGCCTGCCCCTTGGAACTACTGGAGCTCCTGTAGGCACCGCTGCCCTGTGGCTACACAGCTTGTGGCCATCACCACCCTGGCCAGCCCCTCTGCACCAGAAGGCAGAGGCCCTCAGCATGTGGGAGATAGTGGGGAGAAGGGGACTGTGGCTTGTCATAAGCAGCACGGGATGGGGGCAGCCCACCCTGACCTGTCACCCCTTCCCCAGCTGGCAGCTGATGGCACAGTCATGAACACCTTCGCTCACAAGTGCCAGCTGCCAGAGGATGTGGACCCTACATCGGTGACCTCGGCCCTGCGGGAGGATGGCAGCCTCACCATCCGGGCACGGCGTCACCCACACACAGAGCACGTCCAGCAGACCTTCCGGACAGAGATAAAAATCTGAGGGCCTCCCCTTCCCCCGTCCTCCCTCCTCCCCACTGGCTGCCAGCAAAGCCTTCCTAACCCCTTCCCACAGCCCCCAGGACACCAGCCCGGGTTCCAGCCCTGACACTCAACAGTCCCCGGGTGGGCCACCCCCCAAACCAGGGCCCTCCACTCTGCCCAGGGCAGGCCAGGGACCCCCTGGCCTCCCCTGTGGTGCCCAGATTTCAGATATGACCTCCCTCACTTGATCCAGAATAGAAGGTTGGGTTGGGGCAAGGGAGATCCCAAAGAACCCAGTCTAGGGAGGAGGAAGGGGACAAGCAGGGAATCTGAGCAAATGATCTGCAGGACAGACAGACAGACAACTCCTTTGATCTCTGCAGTCTCTGCAGGGCAGGGGCAGGGGACCAGGGACCTGGGACCCCCTTGGCCAAGGGGATCGGAAGAGGCACAGGAAGGCCATAGGCAGAGGTGCCTATCTAAGTGGAACTGCCCGAGGGCTCAAGGAGGCCAGGAGACAGTGGTGACACCCCCCTCCACCTGTCTCCAAGGCCCAAACCAGCTGGCAGGCTGCCTGCCCGCCCTGTGCCCCCAGCCAGCCAGCTGTGCCAGGGCAGGGCCATGCTGCATCTGTATATATCATAGATGGGGTTTTTCCAATACAGCCTGTTCTGTGAGAAACTGCGTGAAACTCCTGCACTGTGTTACCTGCTGGTGCCTCCAGGAGGGTGGGGCGAGGGTGGGGCTGGTCCTGCTCCCTCCCATCCACAGGCGGGGCTCCTGGGGCTGCACCCACTGCAGATAGGCTCGCTCAACAGAGGTGGAAGCCAGAGCATGGATGGGGCTCTGGGTCTTCAAGGTTGGACCCCAGATTCTTGCAGTCTTCTCCTCTGGGCAGTCACCTCCCCCTCCTTCCTCCTTAATCTATGAATCTACAGGCTTAATGTGTGTATGACACACACAAACACACACACCCCATCACTGTCTTTCAAGTACTCAGCATTACCATTGGTTGGGGCCAAATGCAGAGCTTTCTAAAATCAGGTTTACAATCCCCATTTTCATCAATGGGGACACTGAGTCTGAGCTGTTGAGTCCCTGGCTTTTCACTGAAGGTTGGATCTGAACCCAGGGTGTCAACAGCTGCTCTCCACCCCCCACCACTGGTCACTAAGGAGTGTCTCCCCTAACTCTACCTCTCTAGGACTGTGTACCCTACCCCACGGCTTCTTGCCAGGGGACAGAGAGAATCATAAAAAAGCCCCTAACCCCATTCCCTCCTGGTCCCCAATCCGGGGCAGGGAACTCCTGCTGCTCCCATCAACCTCAGCCTTCCACATACAGAAGCAGGGGTGAGGGGTAGGGGTGGTTTGTGGGTAGACAGGGTCCCCAGGGCAAGTGGTAGGGCCAGCCTCTGCCCCTTGAGCCTCTCTGGTCTGTGTGCTATAGGGTGACCTCTCACTCCTGCCATTCTGGGGCCCTTGGGGGAAGCCGGGGAGCAGGGCCGCGGGAGGTCCCCGGCACTGGAACCTGTACACACAATAAACGACCCTCTCACAGACTTCTGGAGACCACCTTCCTGAAGTTCTCAAGCTCAGGGCAGGACTGGGGCAGCCGCTGGGAAATCCCGGGATAAACAGACTCACCTTCCCTGAGATCTGGGGGTTGGAAGGTAGCTCAAGTTAAAGCTTAAGACTTCAGGGAAATGTGGGTGTCCTTGGCCTCCTCAGGTGGCTCCCAGACCCACGGGGGCAGGAACCTTAGAATTAGTTCTGTGAAGGCCTTGCAGCACCCGGTCTTCCGACTGCCCATCCCGTCCTTCCCTTTTATTCAGTCTTTCATCTGAGAGATATATATTGTCCTTCCACTGTGCAAGGCATTGTGCCAAGCACTGTCCCAGGCGCAGCGACACAAAGGTGGGCAGGCTGCACCAGGTCGCCTGCCTTCTTGAAGCCCTTCTTGTACAGGATGCCAGCTCTGAGGCCCAGAGAGGCTGCGTGACTGACCCAGGATCACACAGCCCCTGGGGTAGAGCCGGTTGGAATCTGGGGGAGCAGGCTGGGGAGTGCAGTGTGTGTGTATACTGGCTGGTTCAGGGAGCCTGAGGGCCTCTCTGGAGGGACCCGCACCCCGCAGCCCCCAGGCGCGCTCCCCAGGGCGGCTCCCGCGGGCTGCGGTCAGGAGGAGGGGGGCGGAGGAGATGGGGTGCGGTATTTCCAGCCTCCGTGACTCACTGATTCCACTGGGCTATTTGCAGCCCCGACACTCATCGGCGCGAGGTTGGGGGGGAGGGGCCGGCTAGCTCCCCTCCCGCGCCCCGCACCGGGGCAGGCTCACCTGGGCGTCCCGATCCCAGGCGGGCCCCTACCTGGCCGGCCCCTACCTGGCCAGCCGGGCCTCGGAGCTGGGCTGCCGGCAGGCGGGGCTGGGAAGGGGCAGCTTCCCAGCGCGGCTGAACACCCCAGCCTCCCCCTCCCCAGCCCGCAGTTTGGGGGTGATGAGGGCTGCGCAGCGGACAAGTGGCCGCCGGGGACAGGGCACGTCGGGTCTAAGGGAGCCCAAGGTGACCCCGCGGAAGGGGAGGGCGGGGAGGTGGGGCCGGCCGCCGGTCTTTCATCGGCTCCGCCCCCAGGCGCCCGGGCCGGCGGAGGCTCTTTGTCTACCAGCGCCCCCACCCCTCTCCCGGATAAATATAGGCCTGGCTGCCGGCCCTCGGCCCGCCCCCACCCGGAAGAGTAATTATAGCAGCCCCATTCATTGAGCGCCTAGTGTGTGCCTGGCGTACGCTCATCCGCACACGAGTCCTGCAAGGTAGGTGCTATTAATATCGTTGTACAGAGAAGGACATGGAAGTTCAGAGAGGTCAAGCAGCTGGCCCAAGGTCACCCAGCTTGGAAGTGGCACGGCTGGGATGTGAATCCTTGCTGTGGCTGTGGAAAGCCTTCCGCTGGGTCAACGGGGATCAGTCCCCACCACTGGCAGCCCCGCAGGGACAGGGGGCTCCCACGTTTGGCAGCTTTTAGGGCAAGAGACAGGGGAAATTGAAAAGACGCCGCCCTCTGGGGCCGGAGACCCGTGGGAGAGTCCAAGACACATAAGAGGGGGAGTCACAACTCTTCGGCGTTTTCCTCTTTTGGACGAGATTTTCATACCGCATTAATAAGAGATAATGCAAGATTTTGTTTACCTTTCGAGTAAACTGCAAAAAAATAATAGGGGAGTGTTTACCTCAAACTGTCTTTATCAGGTCTTTTGATTGCTTGGAAAACTGAGTCTCCTGTCTATCAAAGAGTAAGTGTTCCAAGGCAGTGGGTCTATCACTGTCGTCTGGGGCCTGTCGGCGCTCCTGGCCTCCGAGAGGC
The DNA here is from genome assembly GCA_963574885.1 of Lepilemur ruficaudatus. Lineage (NCBI taxonomy): Eukaryota > Metazoa > Chordata > Mammalia > Primates > Lepilemuridae > Lepilemur > Lepilemur ruficaudatus. Next base: position 8,249 of record CAUYRT010045747.1, read on the forward strand.
CACTGGGGCTGGCGTCCGCGTCCGGCCTCGCGTTCCGGCCTCCACGGCAGGCCCGGCGCCACCGTGGTGCAGGTTGAGAGGCCTGGTGTCGCCCCTTTGTCCCAGCCTGGATTCGGCCGGAGACTGGCGTGCCCAGGAGGAGGTGGTGGCCTGAGTATTTCTTCCCGCCCTTGACGTTGGCGTGATCAGGAATTCAGACTGAGGTCCGAAGCCGTGAAAACGCGCCCCAGTTTCTCAATTCGCTGCGCTCTGAGGCCGCCGGACAGAGTGCCTTTGAGAGAATCGCTTCCTAGTGCTTAAGTGCTGCTTTTTTCTTAGTTCTTTGGTTTCCGATCTCACTGATTCCCTCCTGGGACTAAATAACTTGGGGTCGCTGGCTGCGAGGGACGGCCCCTTAGTGGAAGGATGCGGGGTGCAGACGCGGGAGCAGCTCTCCTTTGCAGGGCTGCGCAGCCAAGGTTAAGGCTCCACACTCTACACGTGGTCTTCACCTCGCTTTAGGGGAAGTGAAAAACGAAGCAGTTCTCTTTGCGGGTCCCGGACTCCCATGTCGAGTGTTCCCCTGAAAAGAGAACTTCCATAGACTTGGGAGCTACCTAAGATTAGTAATATCATCTGGGTTACAGGGAACCCTGTGCACGTGCTGTGAAACCAGTGAGTTGCAGAAGTAGTTTAGCCCTAGTGAGGTTGTGCTTACCATCCGGTCTTAGTTGCCATCTCCGGCGAGTTATTTATCATTTATGGCTTCGAGTTTCTCATTTCGAACACAATATTAAAAATAGTAGGTAGCACCAAGAGGTATTTGTTAAGCTTTTTGATGCTGATGCCAGAAGGCGTGTAACACAGCTTCTGGGGACTTTTACATATTAAGGAGTAGGTATGTTTATAAATCAGTAATTAGGAAGTTAAGTTTACAGTACAAGTAGACAAGTAGAGAGCCTTGCCTTTCCAGTTTGCTCTGAGAAACATAACGCATTTTATATTTGCTTTCTAATAATTTGAATCTTTATGCCTTTTTGAATGATGCTCACCTAATAGTTTGTAATTAGTAATGGCCTTTCCAGACATAGTTTAGTTACATACATACAAACTATGGTAGGGGCCAGTTTTGACTGTTTTACATCATACCTTTACTCACGTCAGTTTTTTTCCCCTCTAAAAAAAAAAAAAGTAAATGTTCTTGCTTTTGGAAACCTTTGAATTATCACTTTGGCTAAATGAATGACTAGTATTTTACGGTGACCTGTGATCCTATTTTGATCAAGTGTTTTAAACCTTTGATGTTTGACAAACTTCCCCAAATCAAATTTCAAACTCTAAAATTATTTTCTAAAAGAAACTCCTGGAAATCTAAGAGAGACATATTAGGCTTATTCGGTATGTTAAAAATCATACGGGGAGCACTGTCAAATAAGAAATGGTGTTTAGGGGAGCACTGTCAAATAAGAAATGGTGTTTAGGCCAGGCGTGGTGGCTCACGCCTGTAATCCTAGCACCCTGGGAGGCTGGAGGGGGGGGATCACTCAAGGTCAGAAGTTCGAAACCAGCCTGAGCAAGAGTGAGACCCGGTCTATACTATAAATAGAAAGAAATTAATTGGCCAACTAAAAATATATAGAAAAAATTAGCCGGGCATGGTGGCGCATGTCTGTAGTCCCAGCTACTCGGGAGGCTGAGGCAGGAGGATCGCTTGAGCCTAGGAGTTTGAGGTTGCTGTGAGGTAGGCTGACACCACGGCACTCACTCTAGCCCTGGCAGCAGAGTGAGACTTTGTCTCAAAAAAAATAAAAAATAAAAAATAAATGGTGTTTAACTTTCTTTGAGTTATATTTGTGTGGGTATGTTATTAATATGTGCTTAAAAATTGTATGAGATTCCTAAAATTGTGGTACGTCTTTATGTATGTTGTCAGACAATTAGAGTTATTGTTGTTATTGTTATTATTTTGAGACAAGGTCTCACTCTGTTGCCCAGGCTAGAGTGCAGCGGCACCACCATAGCTCACAGCAACCTCAACCTTCTGTGCTCAAGCGATCCTCCTGCCTCGGCCTTCCAAGTATTATAGTTGGGACTACAGGCGCACACCACCATGCCTGGATAAGTTTTCTATTTTTCTATTTTTATTTATTTTATTTTTTATTTTTTTGAGACTATTCTAGTGGGGATGGGAGGGAAGTAGTAGAACAAGGAAGGAGCTCAATCTGTAACTGACTGTGAACCATCAAATGAGATAACTCACTACCTTCGGACCAGCCAATTTTTCTATTTTTGGTAGAGGTGGGTTCTCACTGTGTTGCTCAGGCTACTCTTGAACTCCTGGCCTCAAGCGATCCTCCCATCTTGGCCTCTCCAAGTGCTAGGATTACAGGTATGAGCTACCACACCTGGCCATGGTTATTATTTTAAGTTGTTGTATGCCACAGAAATAGCCAAATTTCCTCATCGATTGTATCTTTAACCATGGCTACGCTGTGTCTTTTATCATCCACGGACAATTATTGTTTTACTTTGACTCTTCCCGAAAAGTGGTTTATAATCAGCTCTAGTCCCAAATTTGCTTTTTTCTTGGAGGAAATTCATGGGAAAAGACCCTGACAAGCACTCCTGAATACAGATTTCTGATAACTTTGGAGATCATATCATTGGACTGAGTAAAAACTTGCAGAACTCTAATGAAAAACCCACGTGTGTGTGAAGATCGCTAACCCAGCATCAAACAGACAAGATTCATTACACGGAACTGGAGATCGAAATGATTTTTACGCCTTTTTGTTTGAAACATTGCTGTTTCTTTTTATATTTTGTTTTCTAGACTTGAGAAAACTTTTTCTTTTGAGCTATTTATGGCTAACAGCAATTGGGTAAACGATACCTTTGTGAGCAAAATTGAAATATTTGCCTTTCTCTCCACCTGATTACTCCAAACTTTGGAAACTATTCGTGAGTATTCTCATTTTATGGCAATATAATTATTTGCATGAGTTCAATAGGAATCTGTTTCCTTTTGTAACAGGGCACATTGGATACCCTAGGTATTTTACCAAGGCTTTGACGGGAATGACATCTTTTCAGATAGGACCAGACTGCCTTGAGGAATTGAAGTTGACTTTATAAAACTGGTAAAAAGTCCCTTGAGAAGACCGGCCTGGAGGCTTGTCTGTAAGTTTCCCGACCTTGCAATGAGTGAAGAGTGTTACTTTCTGGCAAGCCTGGAAACTGCAAGATATTTTGGGGCCTCAAGAAGACAGGAATTCACCCAATTTGTGCAGGTGTAACAGGCAGGTCTAAAGGCAGATCCTTGGCGTGGCTTCCTAGGCTGGAGGCTTTTAACAGCCTAATGTGAAATTCCTTGTGAAAGTTCCAGCAAAGCCCACTGATAAGAGCCTACCTGAGCGATCACTGTTCTCATCGTCCTTTATGGAAATAAGCAGGCCGAGCACAATATTAAAACTTCTTTTGCGAGCAAATTGGTCCTAGTAAGATTCATCTTTGGTAGAGAAATGGGGAACTGGAGAGAGAAAAATTGCATTTCAGAGTAAAAGTATAGCACACTGTCGTTAGATTCCAGCCCTGACCACTGTATTTGAGTGTTTATTATTTTCCTACGATTTGGCCTAAATCCCGAATTATTATATTTCCTGGCTACAACAAGTCTCTAAAGGACTGGATTTTAATTTTCTTCGTGATATTTTTGTTGGCTCCTTCACGGAATAGGTTTTTTTCTCGTTCTGGTGTGCAAATTCTCTCTTTTGATTATAGTCACGTGCTTATATTTCTACTATGTATCTCTCGTTTTACGTCTTCTAAGAACACGAAACTCATGGTATTCTGAAATGATTCAACAAGGGATAGCAGCTGTATAAACCAGGGACTTGACTGAGGTCTCATTTTGCCCCCCTGTGACACCATCCAGTTCAGTTTTTGGTGCCCTTAAAATTCCTCCATGAGACGTATCTTCCCCTCGCCCCCAACGTGGGACGTGAGCTGTCGGGGCCCCGAGGGGTGAAGGACATGTTACTGTAACCTGGGCAGAGGCTGAGCATCAGTGCTTCCGGGGGAAGATGTGTGATCAAAAGGAGGGAAACGAGAAAAGAAAAATAGCTCAGAGCAGCCGGAGCTATGCGAGGTATGCAAAATCTGTCAGGCCCAGAGAGACATGAGTGTGGGACTCTGGTCACGTCCACCCCCTGTCCCTTCCCCGCCCCAGGCCTGGGTTAAAGGCGTGTTTGTTCCTGACTAGCTTCTCTGCCCATGATCTTCATGTTCCCGGAATTTGTGGGACAAAGAACAATGTGTAGCCGATCAATAGCTTATGTTACTTCATTTTATTTTATTTTTATAGATTTAGGGGGAACAAGTGTAGTCTTGTTACGTGGCGGTGTTGCATGGCGGTGAAGTCTGGCCTTTGACGGTGGCCCTCACCTGAATTGTGTAACTGGACCATTAAGTCATTTCTCAGCCCTCACCGCCCCCTTCTGAATCTCCAGCGTCTGTTTTTCCCTTCTCTGTGGCCACGTGTGCGTATGTTATTTCAACGTAAACTCTTGGTAAGCAGTTTAGGAGCTGCCTCTTCTTTTCCTTTAAAAATCCACTTGTCACAGCTGCTAATCGGAATGTATTTCAGGGCAACTTGAATCTATGCTTCCAGGTTGCAGTCCTCAAACTTGGCCCAAATAAACTCTCTGCTTACATTAGTTTGCCCTGGTTTTTTCCTTTAGATGACCAGGTGCTCAGCATGTGTAGCTGATCAGAGCTCACAGGTACCGTGCGTTGAAAATGCCCAGGAGGGCTCAGCTGCTGTTATTTCATGTAGATTTGAATCCTGACATCCCCAGCATCACCCGCACTGTCCCTGGCCCCGTCAAGACCCAGGGACTTGGGCTGGAGGGGCAAAGAAGCGTCCCCCCTTCCCTGCCCGCCCTCTCACCACCCCCCCCCCCGACCTGGAAAAGTAGGAGCTTGAAGGTTCTGTCCTTCTCAGAAGATCCTGTCTGGGCCCTGGGAGTCGGGTGGGGAATGGAAGCCCCTGGAAGCCTTAGTCGCCTCAACCATCAACAAAGACCGAGCACCACCCCACCAGGGCTGCTGTGAGGAACCGGAAGGAGCTGGGGTTTCAGTGCGTGCTCAGGGAATGCTAAGCTCTTGTTAAAATTGTTGTGGTTTCTGGACAAGGCAGACCAAGATTCTACCCACCCGGCTCTGACCTCGGACAGGAGGGGGAGGGCGTGGGGAGTTGAGTCTGCCGGGCTGGTGCCTGTGGGCAGAGGAAGGGGCGATGTTTACAGTCAGCACACCTGGGCCACCTCACAGCTGGCCTGGGCTGCAGGTGGTACACTGAAAGGCATGCAGAGGCCCATCCAAGCTCTGGGGCCCTCTGGGGCCCGGATCCAGGGCCAGCCTTCTGTGGGAGTCTGGGGGCTGCTGGAAGGGGTGGGGGTTCTCTGGGTGCCTCCCCGAAGGGCACAAAGCCAGGTTGCTGGCCCCGGGGAGCCAGAGAGGAGAGGGCAGGATGGCAGGCCTGCTTGTTCCTCCTTCCCCCCAGCCCTTCCTTCCTTCCTTCCTTCCTTCCTTCCTTCCTTCCTTCCTTCCTATGCCGTGTTTGGCCACCTACTATGTCCCAGGTGCTGTGAGGCACTGGGGACACACCCCTGAGTTAAGCAGGGCTGCCAACCTAGAAACACACTTATTGGCAGTTTGACTCATTCGTTCAATAAAGTCTGAATTTATCGATACATTCCCTCAACAGTAAATTCCTACAGTGTGGTCAGCAGGTAAAAACTCTAAGGTCAAACCACCTCTGTTTCAACCGTGGCTCTGCCACTTACTAGTTGTGTGGCCTTGGGCTAGTCACTTAACCTACCCAAGCCTCAGTTTCCTCATCTGTAAAATGGGACAGCACCTCACAGGGTTGCGTGAAGACTAATTGAGCTATTCTTTTGAGAGAGCTTAGAGTGGGGGCTGGCACATGGAAAGCACTCATAGCAAATGTTATTTTATTATTTAGTTTCACAACATGTCTGATTACTGGAACATTCTTTCCTTTTGCATTTCTCCCTCTCCCCTCTCTCTCCCCTCCCAAGCACTTTCTTATGGTTTTACCCTACCTCTCGGGCTGTACCTGCCCCTCCTCCTCCTCTTTCTTTTCCTTGTTAAAAAAACAATAGAAAGTGAAATCATGCATGACTCATAAAATGAACATGTGTTAAAGGGTTTTTATTTTTACTATTGAGGTAAAAGCCGCGTAACATAAAATCAGCCATCTTAAAGCACACAATTCAGCGGCATTTAGTACATTGGAAATGTTGTACAAGCATCACCATATCTAGTTCCAGAACATTTTCCTCACCCTCAGAGGAGATCCCACGCCCGTTAGCAATCACTGTCCACTTCCCTTCCCGCCCCCAGCTACTGGCATCCACTAATCTGGTTTCTGTCTCTATGGATTTAACTTTAATGGATATTTCATATCAATGGAATCATATAATATGTGACATTTTGTGTTGGACACCTTTCACTTGGCAGTGAAATGTTTTCGAGATTCATCCACGTAGGAGCATGAATCAGACCTTCATCCCTCTTCAGGGCTGAGTAATACTCCATTGTGTGGACATACCACAGGCTGTTTATCCACCCAGCAAGTGATGGACGGTGGGGCCTTTCCACCCTTTGGCTGTTGTGCGTAGTGCTGTGTGTACATTCACGTGCAGATTTTTCTGCGAACATATATTCTCCCCTCTCCTGGGTACATACCTAGGAGTGGAATGGCTGGGTCATGTGGTAACACTATATTTGTTTGAAGAACTGCCAGACTGTTTTCCAGAATGGCTGTACCATTTTACATTCCCACTGAGGATTTTGCTGAACTCATGATTAATGAGGGAATTGGTAAGACGTTACAGCCAGTTCACAGGAGAAGTCAAAGAACAGATATATCTGTAGATCAGGGACTGTTGAAGGGAATGTGCAAATGGAGGTAAAACTGGCATCTTCCACAGAAGGGGAGGAGTCCACGGGGCTTCTGCAAGACAGGACAGGGTCTGCTTGTCTGTAGACAAGAAGTGTGTTGCGTTCCTATCAGTTATTTATGATATACAGGGTTGTAAAATAGCTTGAAGGCAACAAAAGGTGCATGGCCCCCAGACAATCAGACGATGCACAGATTGTGTTGGAAACACCCAGTGGTATTTTTTGCTTATTCCAAATTTCCTTACACCTCCTTATCCTCAAGCAATCCTCCCTCTTTAGCCTCCCAGAGTGCTGGGATTACAGGTGTGAGCTACCTCGTCCAGCCTAGTTCTCTGTATTAAATTCTTCTCTGTTTAAAAGAAGCCTAGAGACAACATAAGCGATCCTTGTTGGATCCCTGTTGGTGATGGAAATGTTCTGTTACCTCGACTGTGTGGATGTCAGTGTCCTCGTGATATTGTACT
>CAUYRT010045748.1:0-28733 GCA_963574885.1 Lepilemur ruficaudatus
CTTAACAGTTCTGCCTAAACTCAGGGAGCTTCCTTCAAGAGGACCCTGAAAGACTGTGGCAGACAAACCCTAACATGACCCCTGGCGATCCCATCTTCTGATACTCATGCCCTCCACTTGGTTGTGGTTGGGAACTGTGACTTACTCCTTGCAATGGAATGTGGCAAAGGTGATGGAATGTCACTTCTGGGATTATAGCATAATCTATAAGATTTTATCTGCTAGCAGACTCATTCTAGAAACTCTGTGGCAGACTTGGAAGTGTAAGATTAGTAGTTGTGCTGGGAGGCCCATGTGGCAAGCAGCTGAGGGCAGATACCAGCCAACAAGCAGCAAGAAGCTAGCTGGGGTCTCCAGTTGTACAGCTGCAAGGAAATGAATTCTGCCAACAACCTGAGTGAGCTTGGAAGTGGATTCTTTGCCAGTCCCGACTCCAGGTGAGAACAGAGGCTAGCTGACACTTTGATTGCAGTCTTGTGATATCCAGACAAGCTATTCCTAGCCTGTTGACCCACAGAAACTATGAGATAATAAATGGGTATTATTTAGAACGTTAAGTTTGTGCCTATTTGTTATGTAACGTAGAAAACTGATAGAGACCCCATGGACAAGAAGGGTAACCTGGTCCAGGCACTGTCCCACAGACTCCTGTAGCCAGTTAGACTGGTTTCCTCTACCGATCTCTAGTACATCCTTTAGGATCTTGGATTGCAGAGTTCCCACTTCTCCCCAGAACTCCCCTGACCTGGACAAACATGTTTACAACCTTTCTAAATCCTTAAAATCAGAAAAATGATGAAGCAGAGTTGTCTGAAGCAAGACTATAGACAAAGAGAGATCCCTGCAATAGTGTGTAAGTTGGGCACTGTGTGTGTTACTGAAGGGATTCCAAAGACCTGTCCTCTCCCACCCCATACCTTTCCTCTTAGACAGCCAAAAGCCACAAATTCCCACTTCTTTTGAAGTGAGGAGTTATCTCCAGGCTGTCCTTATTATTACATGTACCTTTCTTTTTTTTAATTCATTAATAAATATTTAATTTCCTCATATATAAAATGGGTATAATGATAATACTTATACAGTTGTATAAATAATTGCTTGGCATGTTGTAAATACTATATAAGTCTATGCTATTGTTATTAATATGGTTTGTGGTATTGTTATTTATTATTACAGTGCAGACAGTGACCTAGACATTGAGAATACAGATATGTATACGACATAGACACTGCCGTGTAGCTGGTTCCTTATCTATCTGTCTAAGAGCTAAGTTCTGAATGAAAAAGTTCAATGAGATAGGAAGTTCTATGGAATGGGGGTTTGAAATCAGCAATACGGATCTCAGAGCCACAGAGCACATGCTAGAAAAGCCCTTTCCGGGTGGGTGAAGTCTGGAGGTAGAAAATGTAAGAGATGGGTCCAATAGCAGACTATGTCCTCCTGGTGTCTCAGGAGTTAATCAATACTGGGGGAGAAGAGATGGGAGAGGACAAACTCCATCTACATCATAATTTTTATAGGATCAGTCCTGCTATTGCAAAGGAATTAAACTATGAATATTCATCATAGCCATAGGATTATTATTACTGGCAAATATATAAATAGTAAACATAGGGTACAATAATATTTATTTAGGGGTTATATAAAAGTGCAATTATATAAAAGGAAAGTTGGATTCGATTGCTGCTCTTTCAGGAAAGCTTGTGGGAACTCTCAGGGTGAAGCAGTCTTCTGTGGTGGGTGGGAGCGGAGTGCTGAAACTACAGTCTAATCCCTGTTCTCCTGGAACACAGCTCCTTTTTTGTGAATGGAACATGATGTAGCAAAGATTCCAGGAAGCAAAGGGGGGTGTGGGCTTCTCTGTCCTGCATGTTTAAACTAAATCTGTTAGGGACAAGCCCTGGCCTCCAAACAAGCCATTCAGAATTAAATCCATGTTTCCTTGGGGTTTCTTGATTAACGTATCATCCAGGATAAGGGTAGAAATGAGATTAGGGCACAGCTCACATCATATTATAATTGGTTGCTGGTGAGTGGGTCTCACTCTGTGGTTGGACTTTGTATTCCTTATTTTCACCTCTGTACCTAGCATAGTGTCAGCCAATAACAAAACATTCTATATGCATTTACTAAATAATGAGTCACTGAATGCTGATTAATAAAACCAGACACAGAATGGGTAAATGGTCAGAAGAGGGGTAAACTAACTCATAAGTCAACAGTTCTTATTCCTGCTTTTGGGTTTCCATATTGAGAGAACATTTTGACCAATTTAGATACATTGTGATAGGAATGGAATTTCAATCTAGAAGCAAGAGACTTTGCTCAAATAGTAAAGTCAAAAAAATTGTGTATAGCAAAGGCCAATTTCTAGAGATCTCTCTTAGACCTTCTTCCTGACAACTCCATACAACTAGTGCTTTGTTTTCTGGTGTAGAAAAGATGAAAAAAGAATTCTCCAGTGTTCTAAACTGATACTCTGCAAGGCTTTGTAAATGTTTGTGTACCATGTGAAACCAGATGTTTTCATTTTTCTCTCCTGGCCTTCCATAAGGTGCCTTGATTTTTGTCATTGGGGTTGTTCTTTAAGACTTGAGATCTTGTTATGAAGACTCCTTTGCATATCAGATAGTGAACATATAAGTCTGAGTTTGGTTTGCTGTTTATTTCTTGAAGTGGAGGAAACATGAAAATGGAACATCACAAGGAGGCAGGGTGTATAATGGTGAACAAGAGGAACTTGTGAAAGATCTGAGCTCTATTATTTACTATGTTGAATAGCTTATTTAAACTCTGTAAGCCTCCTCATCCTCTAAAATGCCAATATAAGTATTTACTTGAGATAACATTTTTTTCTCTTCTTTTTTTTTGTTAGACATGGGGTCTTGCTGTGTTGCCCAGGCTGGTCTCAAAATCCTGGGCTCAAGTGATCCTCCCACCTAAGCTTCCCAAGTAGTTAGGATTATAAGTGTGGGCCACTGTACCCGGCTTATGATAATTTAACAAGATTGCTTCTGTGATAATGCTCAGCATATAGTAAAGTGATCAATAATTATTAACTATTCCTATCATGCCTTGATTGGGAGGCAAAGGAAAGACAAGGAAGTATTAAAAGATTAGGTGCTGTCCAGCACTGTATGCAAGAGAGAGGGGACACAGGAAAGAGAGTTTGAAAAGTGGTAATAGTAGAAAGCTACAAATTTCTCTAAACTCATCATCTCTCAAAAGGCTAATTTCAGAGTTGATATCTTGTGCTAATGCATTCCACAAGAACATCATACCTGTTCCCCATCAAATTTCTAAGAGTCAGATGCTTTTAATATACTTTGTGCAATAGCATGTGGTAGCAGAATAAAGGCCCACCAAAAATGTGGACTCTAATTTCCAGAATCTGTGATTATGTGACTTTGCATGGCAAAAGGGGTTTTGCAGATGTGATGCAAATTATGAACTTTGATATGAGAAGATTGTCCTGGATTATATGGGTAAGCTGCATCTAACGGTATAAGCCCTTAAAAGTGGAAGAGGAAGGCCGAAGAGTTAGAGAGATGTAGCAGAATAAGAAAGAGGGAAGAGTCAGTGCTTGAGATGTGCTCAACCCCCTATGGCTGGCTTTGAAGATGGACAGAGGACCGTGGCCATGAGGCAAGGAGCCAGGCAACTTCTATAACCTGGGTAAGGCCCTCCGCTGATGGCTAGAAAGGAAGTGGGGACCTCAGCCCCACAACCATGGGGAGCTGAATTCTGCCAACAACTCATATGAGCAAGGAAATAGATTGTCCTTTAGAGCCTTTGGTAAGAAATGCAACTCTGCTGACACCTTGATTTTAGCTCATTGAGACCCAGGTTGAGCTTCTGACATAGAGAAGTACAAGGTAATACATTTTTATTGTTTGAACCACTACATTAGTGGTAATTTGTTTTAGCAGCAATATAAAACTAATACACAGAGGTCAAGACAAAACCTTCATTTAATTTTATTCATTCATTTATTACTCATTTGTTCCTTTTTCAAACATTCACTGGGTAGTTATAATGAAGCAGGCCCTGAGTCAGTGCTGGTGAAAAGAAAAAGCGTGAGTAAGAACCAGTCCTAGATCTCACATATTTACAGAAAGTCAGTGGAAAAACCAAAAAAAGCCCTCACACTCCATAAACAACTTGTTCTGCCTTAATACTCTGAACTATGCAACCTGTCCTCCTGAGTATGATTTCAAAACAATTAGTCACTGTGGAAGTGTGTAATGTTTTGCAAACTCATTGGTATGGATCTAGCATGGGCAAATTAAAGAAAAATTCATGGTCCCCCCCCCCTTGGTCTATATGCAATGAGATCATGACTTTGCTGCCCTTCACTGTGGGGCTTTGGCCAATCATTCATCATAAACACCCATATCACACTGCTGTTGCCCGAGGACACAGTGAGATCCTCCTCCCTCCCACAAGCAGCCTGCAGACGGTTGCCTAGGTATGCCTCAGAATCATCTGGAAGGCTCTACCTTCAGATTTTGATTTAGTACGTCTTGGTGGCAATCTGCATTTCTTGCAAGCTCCCAGGTAATGCCTCCTGTCCATGAGCCACACTTTGGAAGGTTGTTCCTTGTTTGTTGATAAATATGGCTCATGCAGTTAGGCTGGTCAGCAGTAGATAAAGCTAAAAATACATGTGGCATACCTGCCAGTTGGTGCCATGCTTCTGAATGCCTGAGCCCTGTGTGTCCTCCACCCTGGTCCTTCCCATTTTTGTTCTCGGATGAAACTTCCCTGCCCTTCTACGATAACCTCAAATGCCTTGCAATTTGCTGCAAACTCAGACCGCTGGGAAGTAAGGGAGGGGAGGGAAGAATGTGTGGTGTTTCCTTAGCCCTAAGTCCAGACAAAGGGGCCTGATGTCCTTGCCGTCATAAACAGCATCTTCATTGACAAGGTAAATTTAAAAAAACATTGAAACCCCTACTTACGCAACTTGGCATGAGGATAGAGCACATGTCCTGCTGAGGGGCAAGCAAAGCAATTACACAATGTGCTCTGTGGACACTGAAGGCGTCATAGGATGTTGCAGCCTCTCCCCACTGCCACCCTCCCCTCACTGAATTCTGTTGTCCTTCATTTCTCTCGCTGCTGTCCTTCCATGACCATTTTAACATCAAAGGGCACACCAGAATGTATTGACACAGACAATTGCATATGACCTACTGCCCAGGCCTTCTGGCACTGCTTCCAGAGATTTTTTATTTGATCTATGAATGCCATAAACCTCAACACAGTGATTCCAGGCAATAACCTATAATTCCTAAATTGAGTCCTTGTACATGTCATATCATTTTTATTGGCTGTATAGATGTGGTTCCACTTTTTAAGATTCACAAACATAAAATGGAATTTCACTCTACTGTTTGGATCTAGTTGAAATTCCAAAGTATCTTCTTCATTATTTGAAAGAGCAGAATATTATCAACTATGACTTTGTCCAGTACAGCTTACTTTATTAAAAAGAAAAATATCTTTGTTGTGGAAGTCAGATTTTGCTTAGGTGCTCTTCCTAAACAAAAGATCTTTGCAGAGCTATAGGAAGATGGTTTATCTCCCGACGACTGTGGTAATGGTATTTCTTTTGTGCTAGGTCTCTGCAAAAAGAATAAGGCCTGTTTGGCATATGGACATTTACACATCTGTAAATCTCTTTTCTTTTAACAAAAATAAAATACCATGATTGCTTTTATTTGTTAAAGATTATTTAGTTTTAGGGCCAGACGCAGTGACTCATGCCTGTAATCCCAACACTTTGGGAGGCCAAATTGGGAAGATCACTTGAGCCCAGAAGTTCAATGTTACATTGAACTGTGATCGTGCCACTGCACTCTGGCCTGGGCAACAGAGCATGGCCCTTTCCCTAAAAAAGCAAAAACAACAAAAACCATTATTTAGTTTTCTCTGCTTGCCCTAAAGCAGAGATTCTTTAACTTTATGCCATGAGCCTTTCTGGAAGTCTGGTGATGCCTATGGATCTATTCTAAGAATAATGTTTTAAAAACACCGTATAGGACTACAAAGAAAAACAATTATTTACAGGTATGGTTACCTAAATATTAAATCAAATTTGTGATACAGTACTCCACATACTTCTTCTTTACTAATGCATTAATTTAGATCTAGCAGCAAGCCTACTATTTACTATAACTTCACAGTTGTGATGAGCAGAAACAGTATTTTGAGATAGCTGTAACTCTGAAGAGTATGAATATATCTGTTATTTCTATTGGAGATAAAAGACATGGTTAGGTATTACTGTGGTTTTCTGTCTACATTTTTAATCAAAAGAAAATCTGAATTTCAGATAGAGGTTAGTGAAAATAAAGATACAATTATTTCCATCCAGATCCATGGACTCCCTGAATTCTATCCATAGATCTCCTCGGGGTTGGGAAGTGGTTCATGGACCACAGGTTAAGGAATTGCCTAGAGCACCTAAGACTTTAATGTTTTCTCTCCCTCTGAGCATCTCTTCATGAACTCTAAATGTTAATGAATTCAGTAAAAGAATTTCTGTGAATCAACCAGGCTTTAAGAAATGAAGGCTATCACCCTTCTGTGGGGATCGCTTCTAGGCTTCCTATGGAATTCCTCAAACTATAATGATCAAAGCCTCTGAACCACATGGAGTTCTAATCATTCAAGTAACATACTGATCCATGATCTTTCAAAATTCTCTAAACAACACTGAAGAATATATACTAAATGTGTGGGGGAAAGCACAGTTTTTCTCCCTCCCAACTCTACTCTCTTGCCCAGAAGGGAATCACTGCTGACAATGCATTTATGTGTGTATATGTATTTTAAAATTCTCTGACCTTCATATGCCACTGGGAGCATGGATGTGTTATTGCACTTAGCAGCAAAAAAGAAAGTAGTGAGCAAAAGGAAAGTATTCAATTTCTCTCTGAAAAGTGTACCAAAATTTGGAGAATTTGTGCTTTGTAAGACTGTGCTGCTTAAAGGTTATGTCAGCAGGAACAATAGAGTAAGAACCTCTGAAAATCTCCTCCTCCATAAAAAAAATCAACAAATATACTAGCAAAAATTGTCAAAATCCTCTTTTTCAGAACTCTGAAAATTAACAAATGATTTACAACAATCCAAGGAGTATTAATTCAAGAAAAGTGGCTGAATCTTGGTAAGAACAATGAGCTCTCTGGGTTGTTTTATGTTTGCTTCTTCCCATTCATCTCTCCCCAACTCTGAATTAACCTTAAAAACTAACAGTTCTGCAATCAGAGTGAAAATCAACATCCTAGCAGCAACTTGAGAGAGCAGATCAAGTTTGGAGCTCTGTAAAGCCATCCTGGAGAATTGTCATTGTTTCCACTGCCTGACAGCTCTCTGGAAACTTCCACTTAGAGGCTTGACTGTAATTGATATGAATGAGAGTTCTCTTGGTGTGAACACCCTTTCCCTAAGGACAGTTGTTGGAAACAATTAGTGGCAATTGTTTAACATCTCAGCTGCCTGAGGTGGTGATACAGCTGGGGTAATGAAGGTGACCAAAAAATGTCCATAGGAGGCTCTGAAGAACAGCTTATTTTTAAGGATTTTATACACAAATTCTCCTTTAAAATTAGCTAAGTGGATTCCTAACACCTGTGTACACTACTGATTCCTCTCTTTAAGGGAATGCCTTTTAGCATTGTGCATTCATTCAAGAAAATGAAACCACTGATTCAGTGTAATAAATGGAGTCATAAGAGGATAGTCCTTGTGAGGATGTTGTACCACGGTCATGTATTATCTTTGATTGATTAACATATGGTTTGCAGTTGTAGTAGTAGTAAGACTACTACATTGTTTTAATTCATTTCTTTCTTTTTTTTTTTTTTTTTTTTTTTTGCATTTTACTTTAAGCAGTCAGGAGGAGCCAAGCTATACCTTCAACACTTTGCTTAAAAACCTCTTCAGCTAAATATCCAATTTCATCACTTGCAAGTTCTACTTTCCAAAAAACACTAGAACACAAACACAAGTCAGCCAAGTTCTTTACCAATTTAAAATAATTGTTTTAATGGTGGAAGCAATTAAGCCTTTAAGTTAACTTCCATCCTCTGTCTCTTAACTCTAACCTCTATAATGTTTACATTTCAATATCCAGTGAGTACTTTATCCATTAAAATAAATCCTGAAAGCACATGAAAATGGGCAAGGGATCTTGTTTCAGTGAGCAGATTTGTGAGGATCCCTCAAACTGAGAACTGTGTGGATTATCCACTGGCCCTCATTGGAACTGGAGCTCTCCAGATCCTTATTTCCAAAACATTGTGAAATTACAGTCCCCCTGTGATATACTTATTATGAAGTTTATAATGTACTAATGCATTATACTAGTGCAGCATAAACATCGTAAAGCATGCACAAAGTAGCAAATAAAAGACAATCATTTAAAATGAAATAAACATTGTAAATAACTTTAGAATGTGTACTTATAGAATCTTTGCTATAACTAAAAACTCATCATTATTATTAATCACATTTTAAATAAAAGCAATGTACTTGACTAGGCTTTTTTTTTTAAAAAAAAAACCTTGGTTCAATATATTGTGGTGGAGCAGTACTAGGTTCAGTTTATTTCGAGATTTGATTTTAATGATTGTCATAGTAGAAAAAGGTATTTTTAAAAAATACTCTTAGCTTGTTCAACATACAAATTTTGGAGGAACACACACATCCAGTTTATATCATTCTGTCCCTGCCCCCCCAGTTTATGTCCTATTCACAGGCAAAATACATTAATTCTGTTCCTATTGAGCCCCAAAGTCTTAACTCATTTGAGCATCAACTTTGAAGTCTAAAGTCCAAAGTCTCATCTAAATATCATCTAACTCAGATATGGGTGAGACTTGAGGTACAAGTCATCCTGAGGCAAAATTCCTTTCCAGTTGTGAACTTATGAAATCAAACAAGTTATGTGCTTTCAAAATACAGTGGTTGGACAGGTGTAGGATGGATATACCAATTCCAAGAGGGAGAAATAAGATAGAAGGAAGGGAGAACAGGTTTCAAGCAAGTCCAAAACTTAGTAGGGTGAACTTCATTAAACCTTACATTTCAAGAATAAACCTTTTTGGCTTGATTCCCTGCCTTCCTGGCCCACTGGAACATCACTGCCACAGCTTGGCAGGATGGCCCTGCAGTGGCTTTCTGCTGGACTGTCACAGCTCTACTGCATTGGGACCTCATGCTTATGCTGGCTGGGATCAGGGCCCCACAGTTCCAGGTGGCCCCATCATCTGAAACCTAGGTGGAGGCAATCATGCCACCAAGGCCCACATACGCTGCCTGGGATGGTAGTGGCAGCCCTGATGATCTCCGAATCACCTTTGGGGTAATTTTTTCATTGTCTTAAAGAATAGCACCAGCTTCTGTTGAGATGGATGATCCATACTAACCTCCTTATCAGATAGTCACTTGGCCACATCCTCAGTGTCCTCTTCCAAACACACTTTCACCTTTTTATAATGTGGACAGGCTGAGAATTTTTCAAATCTTTAAGTTCTGTTTCTTCTTTTCTTAACAATTCCATCTTTAATTCATTTGTTTTGTTTATTTGCATTTTATTATAAGCAGTCAGGAGGAGCCAAGCTATTCCTTCAACACTTTGCTTAGAAACCTTTTCAGCTAAATATCCAATTTCCTAACTTGTAAGTTCTACTTTCTACAAAACTCTAGAACATAAAGACAAGTCAGCCAAGTTCTTTACCAATTTTTTCATTTCCAACTGAGATCTCATCAGAATGGCCTTTACTGTTCATCTGTCTACCAACATTCTGTTAGTTATTACACTTAAATATTCTCTAAAAATACAGACGCTTTCTCTATAGCTCTCTTCTTTTTGAACTTTCATCAGAATCACCTTTAAAATTTTGTTCATAGCAATTGAGGCTTTTTCTAGCATGCACTTGAAAACTCTTCCAGCCTCTATTCATTACCCAGTTCCGATGCAGCTTGCACATTGTAAAGTATTTGTTATAGCAACACCACCGCTTCTCAGTACCAATTTTCTGTCTTGATCCATACAAGCTACTACAACAGAATACCATAGACTGGGTAGCTTAAAAAACAAATATTTATTTCTCTCAGTTCTGAAGGCTGGGAAGTTCAAGATCAAGGCACTGAAAGATTCGGTGACTGGTGAGGGCCTGCTTCCTATTCAAAAGCAGCCTTCTTCTCAGTGTGTCCTCACATGGTAGAAAGAGGTGGAGAGAGCTCTTTGGGGTCACTTTTACAGGGGCACTAACCCCATTTATGAGGACTCCACCTTCATGACTTAATTACCCCCCAAAGGCCTCACCTGCTAATATCATCATATTGGGGGTAAGAATTTCAACATATGAGTTGTAGACATTCAGTCTATAACAAGTACTTAGACCTAGATAAAGGAGATGCTTTCTAAATCATGAAACTCATTTTAATGATTTTATGTAGTAATTATTCTCAAGGTCTGTTGCTTTTGAAATTGAGCTATTAAACAGCCAATTATTCTTGCAAACTAATTGATACTATATTCTAAACATTCTATTTCTAACTTCTAAGTGCATAAATATGCAATTTTCATGGGTAACTTTTAAATTACTTTCAATGAAAAAAATATAATTTCCAAATATTTGCTTTCAGATGCTCCTTCTATACAGCATGATTGAAATGTTACTTTCTCTCATTGTTAAACTACTACCTTTGCCTTGAAGCAACAGACTCTGTCTCTTTTTGAAAATAGTTGCTAGATGGCATAATACTGCCAGCTAATTTGTCCTCACTGAGAAGGTCAGAAGATCTGTAACCTTTGTTTTTTGATCTTATCTTTATGTGTGGTAACTACTTTAATAAACTTGTTTTTGCCATGAGGCAAACCTTTGTGTGACATGAAGATTTTTGTGATTATTCCCCATCATTTAAAAATAATCCACTCAATTGAGTGCATATAAAATGCTCTAGGTTGTATTGCATGGAAAACAAATGAACAAATAAAAATATCACTGCCAATCTTCCCTCTTGTCTTCTTTGCTATGTTAGTAGGGTTCTCCAGAGAAACAGAAATAATAGGGAGTGTGTGTGTATTCAGAGAGAGAGAGAGAGATTTATTTTAAGTAATTGGCTCACAAGATTGTGGGGGCTGGTAAGTCCAAATTTTGCAGTACAGGCCAGCAGGCTGGAGACCCAGGGAAGAGTTGATGTTGGTCTTGAGTTCAAAGGCAGTCTAGAGGCAAAATTCCTTTTTTTTTTTTTTTGGAGGACCTCAGTTTGTTTCTCTCAAGTCCTTGAGCTGATTAGATGAGGCTGAAACCACATTATGGAGGGTAATCTGCTTTACTCAAAGTCTGTTGATTTAAGTTAATCACTACTAAAATATATCTTCCTATCTTCCCAGCAATATTTAGACTGGTGTTTGGCCAAACATCTGGGCACCATAGTCTAGCCAAGTGGACACATGAAATTAACCTTTACATTCCCTTACCCCAGTGGACCATCCTGGAAAACCCTGGGATACATCCAGTGCAGTTTGGAGATTTTTCTAAGTTGGCTGGGCAGGGCCTTAATGACTCATCAGGCTGTGGGGCAACTCTAAACAAGGTGTACCTGTATTAGTTTGATGGTACAGGTCAGTGAATAGAAAACCAAATTATTTTCTAAGCAGCAGTTGTAGGACCTGAGCCTATAATAGTGAACACAACAGATGAGGTTTCACAAAATTCACTTTCAAGCAGGTAAGATTTTGAAAAAAAATCTACATTCACAAAACAAAACCAGCTATGTGCCATGGAAGAGGAAGAAACTAATCAGGAAAGAAGGTGGCATTTGAGCCAGGCCTTGAAGAACAGACAAATTATTAATAAATAAACATGGGGAAGGGGTTGTTTGACATACAAATTGGAGAATAGTATTAATAAGTGCTGTTGAATTACTTTCTAAGAAGCAACAGCAACAAAAAATATTTTTTCTTGCAACTGATTCTTAGGAATAATCATTCATTATAATTTTCCCTTTTATTCTGAGCCAACTGGCTCCTTATATTCTTGACTTCTTCATATTCTACAACTATTTTATCTTTTAAAAGACATCAACAGTATTTCTCATGTAAAATGCCTTGTTACAAGCTCTGGATTTAGAGCTAGCAAATAGAATGGGAGAATTTGAAATCAGTAAGCCCTAGAAAATAACAAGAAAAAACGTTCAAGCAATTTCTGATGTGAAAAGTGTAAAATTATCTCACACTCTGGAAATAAAAGTAGCATTAATGTGAATACTTTTTCTGTATCCAGGATTTTCCAAATGAGCTAGTATCTCAATAAGAAAATGTATTAAATGCTTTAAAAGTCTTTTTTCTCCCTGCCCTTCTTAAAGGACTTATGTCCACCTACCCATATGCATAATCACCTTCAACAAATAAATTCTCTGACCTAATGGCTTCCCTGAAAAAGTTCTGATGTTGGTTGCCCTGAATAATACTTTTTCTCTATTAGCTTCTCAGAAAAGCTTGATACTGAATAATTTTTAACTATTTATGTGTTTGAAATAGGTATCTGAGGGAAAAAAATACAACACAGACAAATAAAGTAAGAAATAAGACAGGAAATGCAAGTGAATATTGAAGGCTTCAGTATTACAATTACTGTATATTAAGTGTGTAGAACATAGATAGTATGCAGCTCAGCATCTGGTTTTAATTCTGCAGCAGCTTGTCTTTAGTTAAAAATAGATGCAGCAGTCGCCAATAACCTTCCCTGAGAGATTGTGACAAAATTCACATAGAAGAAGGAAATACCAAGCCATCTCAACACAATGTATTTTCATTTTATCAGACTATTCAAACATGATATCAAGTACTTATGAATTTGTTAGTAACCATACAACATAAAAAATGAGATCTTTTTACATTTTCTTAGGACATTATCAGCTCTTGTCTCAGCCTGTCTTTAAAATTATTTATGAAAGTAACAGACATTTGTGAGTTGTTCCAATTACATCACTGAAGCCAAATATTCTCAGTCAAGGTTACATCAACCCATAAAGGAAGTTGCAATTGTCAATTAACTAAAGACAAAATGTTAGCTAGAAAAGGGGCAGAACTGGAATGAGATCCCAGAGTGTCCAGCTCTCTGTCTTCAACTACTTGACATTTTTGTCTCTATTATACCAACTTATCTCCCTTGCCTCTATGCTTTTCTGTAACTAAACATTTGGTAAGCCTAGGATGGCAAGGTCTTTTGAACTTTGGGCCCTATTGCTATACCTTCTTTTATAAGTGGCCCGCCTTCCTTTTCTGAGTCTACCTTGCCATGACTTGTCCTACAGATTTTCTTCCTTGGTGGAAGTTTCCAGAAGTCCTTAATAAACCATAAAGTAAGAGCATTGTACCACTTGTACAGGGTCAAGAGACTCAATTGCCTCTCCTGATGCTACCATGGCTAATTATGTAACTCTTGTAAAGAGACTGAATCAGTAATCAAAAATCTCACAATGAAGAAAAGCCCTGGATCTGATGGCTTGACTGGTGAATTTTACCAAGCATTTAAGAACCAATACAAATCCTTCACAAACTTTTCCAAAAAATTGGAGGGGAGGGAGCACTTCCTAACTTATACTATGAGATCAACATCACCCTAATACCTAAGCCAGACATGGACATAAGAAAACTACATAAAAATATCCCTGATGAACATAGTTGCAAAAATTCTCAACAAAGTACTAGCAAACCAAATTCAGCAGCATATTAAAAGGATTATATACAGTGAATGCTATGATTTGAATATCCCTTCCAAAAATCATGTTGAAATTTAATCCCCAATGTTGCAATATTGAGAGGTGAGACTTTTGAGAAGTGAGTCTTTTAAGAGGTGATTGGATCATGAGGGTTCTGCCCCTATGAATAAATTAATCTATTCTTGGATTAATGGATTAATGAATTATCATTAGAGGGAAACTGCTGGCTTTATAAGAAGAGAAAGAGAGACCTGAGCTAGCACATTAATACATTAGCATGCTTAGCCCCCTCACCATGTGATGCTTGCCCTGCACTGCCTCCAGACTTTGCAGATAGTCCCCATTAACAAGAAGGCTCTCACCAAATGTGCTCTCTCAACCTGTACTTCTCAGGCTCCATAACTGTAAGAAATAAATTCCTTTTCTTTATAAATTACACAGTTTTGGGTATTTTGTTATAAGCAATAGAAAATAAACTAAGACAGTGATCAAGTGGGATTTATTCCTAGAATGCAAGGATGGTTTAACATATAAAATCAATCAATGTAGTACACTATATCAACAGAATGAAAAACAAAAATCATATCATCTCAATTGATGCAGAAAAAGCATTTGACAAAATTTAACACCCTTTCATGATTTAAAAAAAACACTCAAAATACTAGGAATAGAAATAAACTGCCTCAACATAATAAATGCAGTATGTGAAAAACCTACAGCACTTATCATACATGATGGTGAAAGATTGAAAGCTTTTTCTTTAATATCAGGATGTCTGCTTTTGCCACTTCTATTTTACATAGTACTGAAAATTCTAACCAGAGCAATTAGGCAAGGAAAAGAAACAAAAGGTATCCAAATTGTAAAGGAAGAAGTAAAATTATCTGTTTACAGATGATATGATCTTATATATGTACAAAATTGTGAAGATTCCACAAAAAATGTTAAAACTAATAAAGAATTCAGTAAAGTAGCAGAACAAAGTCAAACACAAAAATCAGTTGCAT
The DNA here is from genome assembly GCA_963574885.1 of Lepilemur ruficaudatus. Classification (NCBI taxonomy): domain Eukaryota; kingdom Metazoa; phylum Chordata; class Mammalia; order Primates; family Lepilemuridae; genus Lepilemur; species Lepilemur ruficaudatus. The sequence goes on from CAUYRT010045748.1 coordinate 14,754, forward strand.
TTCTATATACTAACAATGAACAATCTGGAAAGGGAGTTACAAAAACAATTCCATTTATAATAGCATCAAAAAGAATAAAATACTTAGGAGTTAACCAAGGAAGTGAAAGACTTATACAATGAAAACTGTAAAACATTGCTGAAACTAAAGAAGATGTAAATAAATGGGAAACACACCCTATATTCATGGATTAGAAAGCTTAATATTGTTAACATGTCAATACTATCCCAAGTGATCTACAGATTCAAAGCAATTTCTATTAAAATCCCAATGACAGATTTTTGCAGAAATAGAAAACCCCATCCTAAAATTTATATGGAATCTCAATGTTGTACATTAAAAGACAATATCAATAGAATAAAAAGGCAAGCCACAGAATGGGAGAAAATATTTGTAAATCATATATCTGATAGGGATTAATATTCAAAATGGACAGAGGAATCCTAAAACTTAACAGAGAAGCAACCCAATTCAAAAATGGGCAAAGAACTTGAATAGGCATTTCTCCAAAGAAAATATACAAATAAGGACATGAAAATATGCTCAATATCACTAGTCACTAGGGAAATACAAGGCAAAACTATGATGAGATACCATCGCACACCAATTAGAATGGCCACTATCAAAGAAATAGAAAATAACATGCTGGTGAGGATGTGGAAGACCTAGAACACTTGTGCACTATTAATGGGCATGTAAAATAGCATAGCTGCTTTGGAAAACAATATTGCAATTTCTTAAAAATTAAAAATAGAATCACTATATAATTTAGAAATTCCACTTATGGGTATACCCCCCAAAATTGAAAACAGGCTCTCAAAGAGATATTTATACCACCATGATCATAGCAGCATTATTCACAATAGCTAAAAAGTGGAAGTATTGCAAGTATCCATAGACAGACATGGATAAGCAAAATGTGATAAAATTGAAATGTTATTTAGCCTTAAAAAGAGAGGAAATTCTGACATATGCTACAATATGGTTGAACTTTGAGGACATTATGTTTAGTGAAACAAGTCAGCCACAAAAAAGACTAATATTATATGATTCTACTTATATGAGAGTACTTAGAGTGGCTAAAATCATAGAGACATACAGTAGAATGGTGGTTGCCAGAGGCTGGGGGAAAGGGGAAATGGGGAGTTATTGTTTAATAGAATTCTAGTTTTATGAGATGAAAAGAGTCCTGGAGTTGCATGGTGGTGATGGTTGCACAACATTATGAATGTGTTCAATACCACTGAATTATATGCTAAAAAATGATTAAGATGGTAAACTTTACATTATGTATATTTTTTACCATGAAACTTTAGAAGGAATATGTTATGTATATTTTAACACAATTTTTAATATTGGGGGAAAAAGGTTACCTTTAGGAGCATGAGTGAGATTAGATAGTGGCCTGTGAGGGAGAATTTATATTTTAATGCTAAATAGTCTCCTATGTGTTACTTTCACAGGGAAAATGTAATCGTGTATTTCAAGAATAACATGTTAAAAGTTATATGAATTCAACAAAGGACTAGTACCCAGAATACATAAAGAACTCTCAAAACTCAACATTAAAAACAAACAATCCAATTAGAAAACGGACAAAAGGCATAAACAGACTTTTCACCAGGGAGGATATCAAGATGTCAAATAACATACAAAAAGATGTTCAATATCATTAGCCATAGAAAAATAAAAATTAAAACCACAGTTAAATGTCATGACACACATATGAGAATAGCTAAAATAAGGAACAGTGAAAACACTGACAAAGGTGTGGAAAAACTCATCCATCTGCTGGTGGGAATATAAAATGGAAAATACACTGGAAAATATTTTGCCAATTTCCTATAAAACTAAACCTGATGACCCAGCAATTGCACTCTTAGGCATTTAGTCCAAAGAAATGGAAATTTATTTTCAAACAAAAATAAATGTTCATGGCAGCATTACTCATAACAGACCCAAACTAGGTGGGTGAATAGTTAAACAAACTGTGGTGCATCCATACCGTGGACTAGTGATATGTGAAACAACTTGGATGATTCTCCAGGGAATTATGCTGAGTGAAAAAAAGCCAGCCTAAAAGTTTGCATACTGTATGATTCTATTTATATAACATTTTTGCAGTGACTAGGTTTTAGAAATGAGACCAGATTAGTGGTTGCCAGGGGTTATGGATGGGGTGTAGAGGGAGGGAGCTGGGAGAGGCATAAGTCCTGGGGCTGACGCTTTCCTGAGCCTAGCTCAACCTCTAACACAGATCCTGTGGTTAGGCCCCTGCAGACTCTGGAACCTCTCTCAGGGTGGTGTCAGTGATAAATGCAGCCTGGGAATCCCCAACCCCTCTTCTACTCTCAGAGCCTCCAGAGCACAGAGCTCTCTGCAGCATACTTCTTAATACAGAGCTCTCTGCAATCTACTTCTTTTTTTTTTTTTTTTTTTTTTTTTGAGACAGAGTCTCACTAGTGCCATGGCATCAGCCTAGCTCACAGCAACCTCAAACTCCTGGGCTCAAGCAATTCTTCTGCCTCAGCCTCCTGAGTAGTTGGGACTACAGGCACGTGCCACCATGCCAGGCTAATTTTTTTTCCTATATATTTTTAGTTGGCCAATTAATTTCTTTCTATTTTTAGTAGAAATGGGGTCTCACTCTTGCTCAGGCTGGTTTTCAACTCTGAACTCCTGACCTTAAGCCATCCACCCCCATCGGCCTCCCAGAATGCTGGGATTACAGGCGCGAGCCACTGCACCGGGCCTGCAACATACTTCTTGATCCAGACCTCTCTGCAACATGCTTCTTGATAGGTTCCTCATCCTTTCAAACACCCCCAGAGAAGATGTGAAGGGAAAACTCATTTAATAACTCCTGTAGACAATTGGCATCAGCAATCATTAGCATCTGGAAGGCAAGCAGAGCTATTAAAAAAAAAAAAAAACCCTCCGCCTGATTATATCATAAGTACCACAAGAATTTCCCAAATAACCAAAGCAAATTCCTCAGCCTGGGCTAAAGGCCAAGCAGAGGAATAACAGCTTTCTGGTAGTTCACGCTTTCTCTTCACTGTTATTTATAAATTCCAGGCATTTTCTTGATTGTTCTAGAGATTAGCAAAGTAACTTCTCCCTCAATCTGAACTGTGTCCCGTTATCCACAGTTGTCACCATTCAGATCCGGTTTGTGGGCTACTGGTAAGGATCCATTAAACGGTTGCCGAAAAGCCACGTGCTGCTTGACCCCCATATTCATGGCGTTTACAGAATCCCAAGTGCATTTATTAAAACAGATGCTGTTCATTTACATGCTGAGACTGTTTCATTTTGTCCTTTCATATGCTTAACCTCTGTGCCTTATCTGGAGAAGGGAAGGAAATTAATATTTTCTCTCATCTATTTTCATTATTTGTGATTATAATCATTCCTGCAGGAGGACCTCTCTAAGAAGGCATTGCCAAGAGAAACAGGGTTGAACAGGCAAAGCAAGGAGCACCCAGCTGCGCTGTGCTGTCAGGGCTGGGTGTGTGCTGTGGGATTCCAGGGCTCCTGCTGGTTTAGGCTTACACAGCCTGGATTCTTAACTTCTTATCTTTCCTCTCTCCTCTGCTTTTGACTAAAAGTGATGACACAAATGGTTGTTCCTATCAAGCAGCTCCAAATCAACCTGTGTGAAAAATCAGCTGAGGCTGTAGCAGATTCCTGCTTTTTTTTCCTTGTTGGATCAAAGGTGCTCAGATCAATAAAATTTAAAAAGCAATCTAAAATTGCAGGCTAGATTTAAAATTCTGAAATCATTATCTTACTGCCTTTTGTTTTTGTGCAGTTGCTGAACTTTTTTTGGTTCATGGCTTTCTTTGAAAACAAGAATTACTGGCCTGTGCCCCAGTAAAATGCATGTGTTTACAGACACATAATATTTTGCTTTATACTTTCTGGGAGCCACAGACCATCTAAACCGCCTAAGCTAACCCAGGGATGGTACCAATGGATTCGAATAAAAATATTAGGTGATCAAGAGAAGGAAATAGTCAAGTAAACATGTAAAGCAAAGAAGTCTCTGTCTTGTGCCCCAAATTCATAGACATGACAAGAGAAGAAAATTTTTAAAAACTCTACACCTATGTTGCAACAAAAAAGAAGTAGCCTTAGTACACCAGAGACTGAAAAATCCCTGAAAGATGGAAGACAGAAGGAGCCACACCCCAAACCTATGCAATAAAGACTGCTGCAAAAGGTGCAGAAAGGGGGTGCACCAAGCTGCTCCACCAAGGTGCACCACCTCAGCTGCTCCAAGCTCAGGGGTGATAGATGGTGGGGCAGGAGGACCCAGAAGCTACCAGCTGAATGATTGCCCAGAGCCACCCTGGTGAGCTCCTTCCTTCCATTCTTTCCCATTCCCCTGGAACAGAAGCAAACAGTAGAGACATCTGTTACCAGGTGTGAGAAGAGGGTGGGGACTCTCGGACTGCAGAGTCTGGATAGCACGAGGAAGCTGGTGACATCCAGGAAAACAGGTAACACCCTCATCTGGAAGTCCAACCCATCTATAGTGAGTCCCACCCCTCCCCACAGTCATGATAGAAAGCTGGGAATGCAAATATAGAACCATACAGACAAAAAGGAAATCTTAAATAAAAAGATACACAGGGATGGTCATCAAACATATGGAACAGCCTAAGGGCAAATCCAAAAGTCAGAATTGCTCTTCAGAGTAAATGTAGTTAACAAAGCAAATTAAGTGAGATTTAGAATTAGTATTGATAATATCCTCAAGAAAAGTCAAAAACAAGAAAAGCTTAAAAGTTAAGTGACAGAGAAAATATTTATATTTTATAGATAAGAGAAAGGAATATTCTGAAAATATTCATAAATAGTATTAAAATGCAACAGAGATGAATAAACTCAACAGAAAAAAATAGACAAGAATCAAAGAATATAAACAGATAACTCAAAAGAGAGAAAATATGGCCAATAAATATATAAAAATCCACTCTATCTCCTCACTAGTCAAGGAAATTGCAAATTAACATGACAAGGTTCCGATTTTTACTTACCACATTGAGCTGGGTTTGATTATGGTACCAGAAGACTGTAATAGGACTTCTATATTTTGGAACATTTCTATGGCACTTTCTGGGTTGTTCCCACCATGACAGCTCACATTTGGCAATCTCCTCATCTCAGTATTTTGCATAACATATGCAGAGAAATGCCTTCAAAAATAGCTTGAATCTAATCAGTTCTTATGTATCCCTTTCCTACCTCCCATACTAAGGAACAAATCATCTTGCTCTCAGGAGGGGTGAAGAGGCCATACCCCTCCACAGTCAGAGAATACACTGACCTGGGCCAGACTCAGGCCTAAGGGAGGCCAAGTTCTCTCAGTGACCACAGATGGTCACTGATGCCTCTAAGCACAGGCATTTCTTGCTTAGACCAATAACCACTAAAGAGCTGAAAACTCATCTCATCATGAGTTCTGTCTCCCTCTGAAATTTTAATTCTGTTTAGTTTTGTTTTTAATGTAAAAAGATGCCAAATTTTAAGGAAAAAATGGTAATGACTCCAAATATTCATTGCATGAAAGTAAAATAATGGACCAGATTGTCCTGAAGCTTTAGTTACTCCTCAAATGGATAAAAATAAAAGGGAATAGTTTTGAACATTAACCATGTGCCAGGCAAGTGATAAGAATGACAGCATCATAATGATCACAGATGGATGAGGAAAATGAGGCACAGAGGAGTTACATAACAAAGCCCAATGTTACAATGCTAGTAGGCAGTGCAGGCACTCTGCAAACCCAGGCCTGTTGGACTCCAGGGTGGCACTTGTAGCCACTATGCATTATTACTGCCTCTGCTTTATTGAGTGTCGTAGCTCTGTAGCTATAGCAGGAAACACTATAGACATGGTTCCTGCCTTCCTGAGGTTTACAGTTGAGTGGATAACTATGGCAACTAAGCACAAAATTGCAATACAGAGTGATAAAGTCTATGACAGGGATAGCACAGAATGATGGTGATTCTGAAATGCATGGAAGGGGCTCCTCAACTAGATATCATTGTCAATTAGGCGCTGTTTAACTCAGTAGATTAGGGAAGGATCTAATGAGAGCAAGCCTACAGGCCAGTGAATTGCAACAGGAAGAACCTGGACTAGGAACCACAGAACTAGGATCAAGTTTCTTAATTATGAGATGTTAGATGTGTAATAAAGAATTAGCTTTACCCAAAGGGGGGTCTGAACTTTGCCCTCAGCCCCCAGGAGCTGGTCTCTAAACCTTTGGAATATCATGTTTGAGAAGGTCTACTTACCGGAGGGCCTTGGGCCACACTGGATAGTTTAACAATGTGGGGGCTTTGGGTCATGCAGAATCAGCTCAACATCCAGAGGGACTGGAAATGAGGGTCAGCCATGTAGGTAGTCAACCATATCTTTGTGGCTGAGTCCCAATAAAAACTCTGGACATCAAAGCTCAATGAGCTTCATTGGTTGGCAGTATTCTGTGCCCATTGTCACATGTTGTTGCCAGGACAAGTCATCACTGTTCAGAGCTCCACGGGGAGAGGATAACTGGAAGTTCTTGGCCTCTGCCCCATGCATCTCTTTTAGCTGAATCAAATAGTAGTCTTCCACTGTAAGAAACCATAATTATGAGTATACAGCTTTCAGTGAATGTGTGAGTACTTCTAGGGAATTACCAAACCTGACAGTGGTCTTCAGACCCTTGAACTTGCAATGGAGTCAGAAGTGAGGGTGTTAGGATCTCCCTAACTCTGCAGTTCTCTTTATTAATCCTGGAAAAGTCAGATGACATCTCTGGTCTTCAGTTAACTCGTCTGGATAATAAGAACATAATCATGTCTGACCTGCTAGCCCTCATATAAGGAATAATTCAAAGGATAATACAACTGAAACAATATATTTGAAAGCACTTTGTGAACCATAAAATGATTGATAAAGAATTATGATGATTGCTGCATGCTTCCTGTTTAAAGGAGCTCTAGGTGAGAACGTTTTAGATAGCATAGCTGTAGAAGTTAATGGTCCAGGCTTTGGAGTCAGATCTGGCTTTGATTCCCATGTCTACCAATTACTGAGGCTTTGGGCAGGCTCTTTAATCTCTAGGCTTCACATTATCTCATCTATAAAATATACTTACCAATAAAATAGAGCTAATAATATTTTGTTCACATACTGTTGTAAGAATTAAATAAGACTCTAAGTACTCAACATATGTAGTCATTGTTGTTACCATCATTTTTTATTACCATTAATCCATTGTCTAATCAGCTGTGGGGGGTGGGGGTGGGAATGCATCGGCATATAGTTACATAAATCTCAACATGTCATTACTCTTTGTTTCACATTACAACTCTGGTATTGGTTAGTATGTTATTGTTTCAGAATATTAAGTAGCTGCCTATATTAACAGAATTAATATAGATTTTTAAAAGTTTTTATTAATGCATAATCAATGTACAGTTTCAGGGTACATGTGATAATTGAGTACATTCGTATAATTTGTAGAGATCAAATGAGGATACTTGATATATCCATCACCCTAAATATTTGTCTTTTCTGTATGCTAGACCATTCAAATTCTTCTAGGTATTTTGAAATGTGCAATTGGAAGCCATAGTCATCCTACTGATCTAACACTATGTCTTATTTCTTGTATCAAACCATATATTTGTACCCATTATAGCTTTAAAACCCTAGTTTACCACTAGAGTGTAATCAGGATTGCATTTTATGTATCATTTTGGTTTTACTTACATACAAATGCTGATTGGTTGTTAGTTGGTTGAGTTTACTAATATTCATCTTCATGCTATCAATCATTAGAATTAGATTCTGACAAGAGCTCATAAAATAATATAATAAAAATAGACAACAAAATTAGAAGAGGGTTTGTGGAAACAGTACAAAGACAGTATGTTTAAGAATAGCTTTAAAACTGTCAGAGGATGTTACCATTTGTCCTCTCTTTTCTTCTCTTGAAAACACATTTTCCCCCTATTCTCTACCCTTTCTCAAAGAAGAAAAGAATTTCTCTTTCTTTCCTAAAATAATTTCTGCCAGCCCATCCCTGCACGTTTTTCCCCCGAATATTAACTTCTTGCTGAGAATTTGACATTATGCCATGCCCAAGCAGGGATTCTCACCTCCCGCTGAAGGACACCTGAGACGCTCTTGAACAACAAACAGTTGACTGACAAGACTTTTATGCTAGTAAGCTGAAACCGGAATGGAACATGTATTTTGATATAACTGCAAGGATAGCTTACCAAAATGTGAGACTATTAATAAAACATAACTTTATTTTTGTTTTAATTTCTAAGTAGTGTATAAAACAGTGTATGAAAAGATCCGTTTCCACACGCTCTTCGCTAATTCCCAGCCTATCTCTGAGCTGTATCCTCAAGCCTCACCCTATCCCTGGGGCTCACCTCATTCATGAGTTGTGTGCTATGCTTTCTCCTGTCCCTGACTCCAACCTCTTCTCGGAGATTCACTGCACCCTTGACTCCCACTCCCATCTATAAGCCTTAATCTTTCTGCTCCTACCTCACAGCTGTCGGGAGAGAGAGAAGGAAAAAGCCATGCCTGTCCCTTCAAAGATGCCCCCTGGAAAATGCACACTCTTCCTTTCACATCCCACTGGCCACACTGTAGTCACATGACCATACCTAGCTGCAAGGGTCTTTATTCTAGAAACTGTGCATTCTCTGTCGATACAACCTTGCCTGGCTTACAATTATTCATGATGCTATATTTTGAATTATTCCCTAGCACTTTACATTATTGTTTAAGATTTTAGTTTCAAAGATATGTGGCCATTGTAGAAAATTTGGAAAATTTTAAGAAGATGCTGTTAAGAGGCAATAAAAATATTATGCATAATCCCACCACCCAAGAGGAATATTTGTTCATATTTTGGGATGTTTCCTTCCAGAACTCTCCACATTCCTTTTATTTACCTAGTTCAGATTAAATTTCAAGTGCAATTTTGCACTTCAATTGTTTTTTCATTTATTAGTTACTCTATTGTCTAATTAGCTAGGGTTTTCACTTGAAAACCTTCCTCTCTCCCTTATGAATGAGAGAGGAAGATGTTGCCTCTATCCTCAGAGTCTGGAGGAGGAAAACGGAAGTCAAAGAACTGTGGTTTGGGTGCCTAAGATAGCAACCACCTGTTCTCTTCCCAATCCAGACAAAGTGGTAGGGGCTGTGCCCTGTGAGAATGACTGTGAGCATGAATAATTCAACACATGAGTAGGCTTAAGTCCAGGCCCTTGATAAGTGAACACCAGAGGTCCTGGAGCCAAAAGCCTGTAGGCTAATTTGGGAGGAATGATGGCCTATGACTTCTGCACACAAACGGGCTTGTTCGTGGGGCTTTTTCCTGAGATCCAGGTATCTGCACAAATAAGACTGAGCCTACGAGCGGACAGGGATATCAGCAGACTATCAGGTCACCGATATCAGTTTACCCCCAAATTCATCTTCCAATGGGAAGAAGACATCTGGTCAGTTAAGGGTCCCAGCTCTGCTGGCAAACAGGATGGATCAGACTGCCCAGTTTCCTGGGGGTTCTAACAAGGGTAGATGATGGGCAGGACAGTGTGGAAGAAAGATATTTTCAAATTTGAAAATTGATAGTAGAGGGAGTGCTGTGGCTTGGATATGGTTTGTTTGGCCCCAAGTCTCATGTTGAAACTAATCCCCAAAGTTGGAGGCAGGGCCTGGTAGGAGGTGTTTGGATCCCGGGGGCAGATCCTTCACGAAAGGCTTGGTGTCCTTGCAGTAATGAGTGAGTTCTCACTCTATTAGTTCCTGCTAGAGTTCCTCTGAAAGCTGATTGTTATTACTAAAAAGAGCCTGGCACCTTCCCCCTCTTTCTTAATTCCTCTCTTGCTGTGTGACTTCTGCACAGGCACGCTCCTCTCACCTTCCCCATGAGTGGAAGCAGCCTGAAGGCCTGACCAGATGCTGATGCTGGTGCCTTGCTTCTGTTAAAGCCTGCATGACCACAAGCCAAATAAACCTTTTTTTTTTTTTGGCATAAATCACCCAACCTTAGGTATTCCTTGGTACCAACATGAATCTACTAAGCCAGGGAGCATTGCAGAACAATGAAGTATATGTTCACAGGCCCCTCCCTATGTGAATTGTATCTTAAAAGAAAGAGAAGGAGGAGAAGGGAAAAAAAGAAAGGTGAGAGGGAGGAGGAGAAAGAAGAAAGGAGCAGGGATTTTATTTTAGGAAAGCTAGGAGGAAGAGAGAGTCTCAAGAAGGAGGCAGTTGTCCCTAAATGTGAAAGTTTCTGAGATACAAGTTAGATGAGAACAGTAAAGGGTCCCTTGGATTCGGAGTGAAAATTAAAACACAATGGCTTGAAAAGTGACTGGGTGATGAAAAATGGAAACACTTTGAGATATTTTATTATGGGAAAAAGGATAGAGATAGTGCTATGGACTGAATGTTTGTGTTCTCCCAAAATTCATATTTTGAAGCCCTAATCCCCAATGTGATGATATCTGGAGGTGGGGTTTGGGGGAGATAATTAGGTGATGAGGTTGGAGTGGGATCAGTGCTCTTATAAGAGCCACGAGAGAGATGATTCCTCTCTCTGCCAGCAAGGCTTCCATCTGCAAACCAAGAAGAGAGCCCTCAGCAGCAACTTAATGGGCCAGCACTTTGATTGCTGGGCTTCTCAGTCTCCGAAACCATGAGAAATAAATTTCTGTTGTTTAAGCCACCCAATCTATGATTTTTTTTTAAATAGCAACCCAAACTAATTAAGACAGGTAGGGTAGTGACAGGAGGAGAAAGACAGCCAGGGGGTGTTTTCTGTTTTAGTGATGAGAAAGGTTTAGGTAATTAGTGAGAAGGAGTTCTTCATGGATCTCTCACATTTCTACCTGTCTTGCAGAGGCACTAACTATCTTTGTTCAGAACTATCTCTTAAAAAATGTTTGTATAGTGAATAGTCTTAGAAGATAGAGATTCCGTTTTCCTTGGATCAAAAGACAGATTTATTTACTCTTTAGTAGATAAGATAATGTCTCCTTCTGGGGCAAAGGTCAGGCAGGCTTACTGCCCATTATAAAAGATCCAGGTTTCCTAAGCTTCAAGTGCCTTTCCTGTAATGCACACTGTGACCTCTGCAGGTATCACTTGACCCTCTTCACATTGTCCTGTGGGAATTGAGGCTCTAGGAACCAAAGTAAATAAGTTGATGCTGAACTGTGAATAATAAATTCATTTGTCTATGACAAAAATAATAGTGGGTAGAATAACCCAGAAGATCAACAGGAAACAGAAGACTTGAACAACACTATAAACCAACTAGACATAACAGATATCTATTGAACACTCCACCTAACAGCAGCAGAATATACGTTCTTTCTAAGCACCCACAAAACATTCTCTAGTATAAATCACGTGAGCCATAAAACAAGGATCAATAAATTTAAAAGTATTGAAGTAATACAAAATATGTTCTCCAATCACAATGAAATGAAGTTAGAAATCAAAAAAAGAAAAACTTTGGGAAACTCACAATTACGTGGAAATTAACACAATCCTAAGTAGCCAATGGATTAAAGAAGAAATCAAAAGAGAAATTTAAAAATATTCTGAGATGAATGAAAATGAAGACACAACATACCAAAGAGGAGATTTATTGCTGTGAATGTGAATGCCTATATTAAAAAAGAAATAAGATCCCATATCAATTGCCTAACCTTGCACCTTAAGACACTTAAGCACAAACTAGATCTAAAATAAGCAGAAGGAGGGAAATAATAAAGATTAGGGTGGAAATTAATAAAATACAAAAGAGAAAAACAATACAGAAAATCAACAAAGCCAAAAGTTGGTTCTTTGAGAAGGTTAACAAAAAATTGGCAAATCTTTAGCTGATTAAAAAAAAAGAATAGAGAACACTCAAATGACTAAAATCAGGAATAAAAGAGGGGACATCACAACTAACCCTAGAGAAAAAAAAAATGCATCAAAATGGAGTTGCCAACTTTTCCAAAATGAAAGTGAGCACAACTTTCCTATTGTCCAGCATCAATCTGTTTGAAGCAGAGTGAAAAATTGCTTACAAAGGCAGTACTGAAAACCCCTGAGCTTAGTAGTTTGAAAATTGCTTGACTGTCTGCCAACATAGAACAAAAGGCGCTGCAGCCTACCTACACAAGCTGTTCCCATCTCCCACTGGAAAAAAGAACTTGGTGATAACAAAGACTTGGAGAGGGCCAAAATGAAAATCAAAATGGTAACATTGCAGCAATTACACAAAAACAAAACGATCTACATAAATAAAATGTATCATTAATTTGTATTTATGATTTCAGGGACAGCAGCAATTGAAACTGTCACCCACTCATGCCAGTATTGATGATGCAGATAATACAGTCCAGTCTGAGAATTATGGAAATTCTGATCTTTCTGCTCTTTCTGTACATCAGGCACAATGGGGACTTTATAGCATTTGGTGGCAGCCAGATGCCTTGTATTAGAGTCTTTAGTAAACTCTGGCAACTGCTAATTTTAGGTTATGACCACCTATAGTTCAGGAACCCATAGTATTTCCTTAGTGAAATAAATCTATATAATTATGCATTAGGCACCCATAAGAATAAAACAAAGACTTGCATGAAGAGGAACCTCAAAGCCCACTGGTGTTTGGCAAATCTTATTTTGAGAATCACTGCGTTAGAACTGTCTGTGAATTACCATTTATCTATCTACCTGGGCACACAGCAGTGTCAGCAGGGCCTTTCTGTCCTTTCAGAGAAAATGGTAAAATGAACTAATTCATTTCTGCTCTTCATTGTCTCTTTCTCTAATGGCTTTTACTGTCCCATAGTGAGATCCTGTCTCAAAACAAAACAAAACAAAACAAAAAACTAAAGTAGAGAGATTACCCTTATTCAGCAGGAAGGACAGCTCTTTTACTGAGATGGATGAAAGGAGACAAGGCGGATAGAGGTGAGATGCATTTGTACATGGCTAGGGTAGGGTAAGGGTTTGCTCATGCAATGACTTAGGTTTTCTCAGTGAAGTCAGGAACAAAGTCACCTGCAGACTGAGCCCAGAGTTAGGAGAGGGCCCGGCATTGTGGTTTAAGATCATTACTTACCAGCACGTCTGCTCTATACTATTGTACAATCTTTTCCACCATTTTTACCCAACTATAGGTAGGATTAGATAAGAAATATGATGACATGGATCCTGGGCTGTGGTTTCGTGAGTCCAGTAAAATAGAAGAACATGAAGACGAGTAAGCAAATACAGTGATGGACCAGAAGTATCCTTTGAAGGGAAGTGGTAAGTCACAAGAAAATTGAGTGGTTCAAAGAAGTGGATTAGATATATTGCAAGTAAAAAAGTGAGCTAGAAGAATAAGAGGTTGCTGGCAGAGGGCACACTATTAATGTTTAGCATATCAGTTGGGAAAACCTTTTAAATAATGATGCGGTCTGGAGTGTGACCCACGTGAATTGTTTTTGCAGACTGCAGATGAAAATCACCGGTGTTGAGGAGGACGAGGCTCTCCGAAGCAAGGCTATTTGACTGGTGATCCCCAGGGCCAGTCAGAGCGGGGGCCAGTGAGGGATGAAGAGGAAGGTGCCACAGGTTTCATGAGAGAGTGGCCGGGAGGTGGGAATATGGCAGTAGCAAAGTCATGGGAGAGGAAAAGAAAACACTTTAATAGTTCATAAAAGTAACCTTAGTTCTAAAAAAATGAAGTCAAAATTCACATGGAATCAATACCAACAATCACTCATTTTCTACAGGAATCAGTTTATCCTGGAGTGATGAGTGAGAGAAAATGTGGAGCTACATAGGAGGAGAGAGGGAAGTTCATCACCACCACAGTACTTGATGCTTCAGAAAGATCAAGACAAAATGCTAAAGTCTGATAGAATGCTGTGTCCAGATTTTGGGGTTTTTTTGTTGTTGTTG
>CAUYRT010045750.1:0-12493 GCA_963574885.1 Lepilemur ruficaudatus
TTGGGAGTTCAAGACCAGCCTGAGCAAGAGTGAGACCCTTTCTCTATTAAAAAATAGAAAAAATTAGCCAGGTGTGGTGGTGCACACATGTAGTCCCAGCTACTCGGGAGGCTGAGGCAGGAGGATCACTTGAGCCCAGGAGTTTGAGGTTGCTGTGAGTTAGGCTGACGCCACGGCACTCTAGTCCGGGCAACAGAGTGAGACTCTGTCTCAAAAAAAAAAAAAAAAAAACTATCAGAATGACTTTTAAAAGTAAATTGTGTATAGCTGAAAACTTTTAGCCCTACAGAAAAGTGCAAGAAAATCACAATGAACTCCTATATCTTTCATCCAGATTAAGAGTTAAGTGTTTTTAAATTTCCAAAGGAACATGTTAAGACCATTTATTTACAAAAGGCCTTTGTTGTGTAATGGCCACCCAGGTTGCCTCTTTGTGCCCCATAAGCTGAGGAGCAGGGAATTAGGACTCATGTAGAAGGGGAGGAGGGCAGGAGAGAGGGTTCCTCTTCGGCCTGCATTTGACTGCTTCTTTTTCCCAGTAGCATGAATTTCGACTGGGAGTGCGACTCTACTCAGAGGAAGAGCCACAGGAAGCCGTGCCCCACCTAGAGGCAGCGCTGCAAGAGTACTTTGTGGCGGACGAGGAGTGCCGAGCCCTCTGCGAGGGGCCCTATGACTATGATGGCTACAACTACCTCGAGTACAACGCTGACCTCTTCCAGGCTATCACAGGTGCGCAGCTCAGAGCCAGGCCCTCAGCCAGGCCTCCTAAGGCTCTAAGGCCAATGTCCCGGTAATAGAGACGCAATGTCTTTGGCCTCATCCCTCAATTTCTTAAATCTGGGAATCTGACCAAAAAAAAAAATTGCTCCCATTTGAACGTGTTTGTCTTAACCAGAATTGGAATCCTGACGATTGACCTTGTAGTTATTGTCCCTCTTTGATTCTTTTCAGATCACTACATCCAGGTCCTCAGCTGTAAGCAGAACTGTGTCACTGAGCTTGCTTCCCACCCAAGCCGAGAGAAGCCCTTTGAAGACTTCCTCCCGTCACATTACAATTACCTGCAGTTTGCCTACTACAACAGTAAGGCCTACTTCCTTTCCTCTTTCTCTGCTGCCTTAACTGTTAGTAAGAAGCCAGGCCAGGCACGGTGGCTCACGCCTGTAATCCTAGCACTCTGGAAGGCCGAGGCGGGAGGATCGCTCAAGGTCAGGAGTTCAAAACCAGCCTGAGCAAGAGCGAGACCCCGTCTCTACTAAAAACAGAAAGAAATTAGCTGGACAACTAAAAATATATAGAAAAAATTAGCCGGCCATGGTGGCACATGCCTGTAGTCCCAGCTACTCGGGAGGCTGAGGCAGGAGGATTGCTTGAGCCCAGGAGTTTGAGGTTGCTGTGAGCTAGGCTGAAGCCACGGCACTCTAGCCTGGGCAACAGAATGAGACTCTGTCTCAAAAAAAAAAAAAGGTATTTGAATTATTTGTGAGATTTTTAAAGATGTGGGCATCTAGAAGGTTCTAATTCTTCTGTTTCGATGTTAGGCAGCCCTGAGGACTTTGAACACTTCACAATCAGTTGCTCATTCTGTGTGTACTCCATAACTTCTGCCCCCAAAATCAGGCCATCCTGTTAAGTAGCTGGTGCCCCTTTGTCACGTCATCACTGCCTCAGGCTTTGCTGAGACTGAGCACTTAAGTGGCTGCTAGGACCCAGCATCAGACACTTTCCTCTCAGCCATTTTTTTGTCCACTTTGCAGTTGGGAATTACACACAGGCTATTGAATGTGCCAAGACCTACCTCCTCTTCTTCCCTGACGACGAGGTGATGAAGCAGAATCTGGCCTACTATGCAGCTATGCTTGGAGAAGAACAGGCCAACTCCATCAGCCCCCGCGAGGTGAGAGACTTGCTGTGGGAGCTGCCGGCTGCACTCAGACCAGCGGGCAGACTATGGGGTGGCAGAGGGGACTTGCGCTGTGTGTGCCCAGTGGGGCCCAGGTCCTGAGCCAGGTGTCCGGGCCAGGTGTGAGTTCACTGACTTGGCATGTCACTTGGAGAAGAAGGGAGCACAGGGATTGCAGCGAATGCACAGGAGCCTTGATTAACATTGTGAGGGCCCAGAAGTCTGTTCTCCGAGTCGCACAGAGAAACAGAACCGCACAGCAGGCACGTGCTGTCCCCTCTCGCGTCCCCCATTCAGATGCTTGATACCATTTGGCCAAGATCTGTCATTGTTCACTTCCTGCTATTTTTTTTCCTGCTCACCTGTTTTCTGTTTTCCTCCCCACCCCTTCTTCTTCCTGCCGCTGTTTGTTTTCTCCTTCATCTTTCAGCGTTTTTTCCATCTTACGCCAAAGCAAGGAGAAAAATCTATATGACACAAAGACTCCTGCCATGAAGGAAAAAAACCCAGGTTCTTCCTTCGTAGCTCTGGAATCCTGAGAGTCTCAGTAGAAATAACCCTCTTGCCGTCCCCTCCCAGGGGGGTTGTCCTTGTAGTTGTCCTCTGTGGCCACTAGATGGTAACCATCTGGCTTTAAGATGGCACTTCCAGTCTCTTTGTCTTGATTAGTTAATACTGTTTTTCCCTTTATGTTCATATAATGAGTCTGATGAGGGAGAGGGAGATAAACCCATGTGGCCAGTCTAGCATTTTAACTAGAACTCCCCTTCTCCCATCCAGCCCAAGCACTGTGCTGCATGGTTTATAGCCATCATCTCATTTGATCGTCACAGCTGCCCTACAAGGCGGGCACTCTTCTTCCCACTGTAGAGATGAGGACTCTCAGAATCCGAGAGACGAAGGCACTTGTGCAGTGGCCCCTGGCTGGCTGGTCAGTGGTGATGGAATCTCTGTTCCAGGCTCTGTCCCAGGGCAGACACAGGTCCTGATATGTAGCTGACACACAGGAAATCAGGGTTTGATTGCATAAAGGAGAGAAGTGGGATTTGCTTCCCAGCAGCCTCAGAGTCACTGGAGAGGGTTGCATTGGATCACATAGCACTTGGTCAAGGAGGCCAATAATGTCAACTCTCTGGGAGAAAATCTCCTTCTTCCTCTTGGGTAAATACAGCAGATGACATAGGACTCATAGACTCCTTTAACGTTTTCCTCCTTGAAGTGCCTCATCTTTTATTTCAACTGATGATGTCTCCTTTTTCTCTTCCTTCCTTCTTCTGCTGCCTGGAGATTAGCAGGGCACCTAGGGAAAGATGTGACCCTGGAAGGTACTCACTTGCCCTGCCCTGGGTAAGCCCTGCCTGGGAGCCCATGCGGGAAGACCAGAGTGGCGGGCCCAGCTGCTCCCACTACAGTGGTCCAGCCTCAGGGAGAGTGTGGTCTGGCCAGGGGAGGGGAGGCAGGCAGCAGAGCAGAAAGCACATGGGCTTTGGGGCTGGAAAGACCTGGGTTTGAATGTCAGCCCCTTCTCTCCCATTTCCTGTAGTGTCACCTTAGACAGGTACACATCCCCTCTGCACTTCAGATCCTTCATGAAGATAATAGTGTCAACCTGAGAGGTGGTTGTTTGTGAAGGCTAAATGAGTAACACCTGAGTTGTCTAACAGCTAGGTTCCCTTCCCGAGTATTGGTCTCCTGCAGAAGTCAAGAAGGAGTTCTTCTTTGAAGAATATTTCCACATCTCCAGAGAATCATTCAATTTTCAGTCCCAGAGATTAATGGGGGTTGGGGTTAGGGAGGAATGGGAATTTATCCCTCATGGGAAATCTGGTTATGCCCCTGAGAGGTATTGCTTGTGCCTGGCAGGAGGAACCCTAGGACACAGAAGTGAGACTTCCGTCCCAAACTGGGGAACAGACGTACAGCGATGGCGGGGAGAGCAGCAGTGGTGTAGAGTGCCAGGGAGGGGCCCGCCCAGGGGCTAAAGGACAGGGCAGAGTCCTAGGGGATTCCTCCTGTCTTCCTTTGTGTCCTCAGAGTGCCCAGGAGTACCGACGACGAAGCCTGCTGGAGAAGGAACTGCTGTTCTTTGCTTACGATGTTTTTGGAATTCCCTTTGTGGACCCGGTGAGCCGGGTGCAAGAGCTAGAAGGGAGGGGAGGTGAGGGTGGAGGATGAGGGTGAGTGGCACACGCCATGCAACCCTGGGAGAAAACTGTTACGGGGCTGAGCTAAGCGTGGAATGTGTAAAGGGCAAGGATGGGAGACAAGGAAGATGAAAGGGGAACCCTGGGCAGCCAGAAGTGACTTAGGTACAGAGAGCTCCTGATTTATCTCCTGAAAGGAGGTGGATGTGGTGGATGGGGCGGATTTCTCCTGTAGGCCCTATTCTATGTGTTGGGATCTGGAAGATTAAGTAGGTCACCTTACCTTGTTAATTTTTTCCTGACCTACTTAGGATTCATGGACTCCAGAAGAGGTGATTCCCAAGAGATTGCAAGAGAAACAGAAGTGAGGATCTTGAAGAAACTGCATGGTTGGATCGGTCTGATGAAGCACTTGAGGCTTCCTGAGCCCAGGCAGATGTGAATTCCTTGCAAGGGGTGGGCAGGTCCAGTCTGGGAAGTTGGGGTGGGAGCCCAGGCTGGCCCCGGAATTCAGTCCTCAGAGCAGCTGTGCTCACAGGTCAGAACGGGAAACAGCCGTACGCATCTCCCAG
Organism: Lepilemur ruficaudatus; assembly: GCA_963574885.1. Taxonomy (NCBI): domain Eukaryota; kingdom Metazoa; phylum Chordata; class Mammalia; order Primates; family Lepilemuridae; genus Lepilemur; species Lepilemur ruficaudatus. Next base: position 4,623 of record CAUYRT010045750.1, read on the forward strand.
GAGATCGGGAACCTTATGAAGGAGATCGAGACCCTGGTGGAAGAGAAGACCAAAGAGTCATTGGATGTGAGCAGGCTGACCCGGGAAGGTGAGAGGATGGAGCTTGGGGCATGTCTGCAGCTGCTGGGGGAGAGCCAGGAGGTCACCCCACACTAGCCGGGCAGTGCCTCCAACAGCAGTGCGAAGCTCACTGAGGGCCAGCCTCAGGGCCCGAGTCCAGCAGGTGTCCTTCCTAACTCACCTATAGGACTTCCATCTGGAAAGAGCACTGACAGTTGGCCTTTGGTTGAGAAGTAGGACTCTTGTGTCATAGGAACCCTAGTGTAGTCCACTGCCATTAGCATTTATAGGACGAAACTCATCCTGTCTCCCCACTCCCAATTTTTTTTCTCCCGACTTCTACCATTTGTCCTGTTACCAAGACTCAAAACCTTCAGGCCTCCTTTGGCTCCTCCTCCTCCCCTGTCTGTCCCCTCCAGGCTGCCGGGAAGGACCACCGACCACGATCACAGCTCTGCTCTGCTGCTTCTCATCTCTGTCCTTAGCTCCATCTCTTCCCATTGCCCCAGGACGCCCCTGCTATCTGCAACCCCCACTTATCCAGCCTGTCCTTGCCCTTCCCACACATGGTTGCTAGGCCAGTCTTCCAGACCCTGGGCCTCTGACCCACCCTCTCTGCCTACCTGCTTAGCCAAGTGTTCTCCTCTTCCCCTGTCTGCACCTTGCCCTCTGAGCCTGCCCTCTGCCCACTCTTGTCCCTCCTCCTAACATGCTTCCCACCGTCTCTGCACATGAGGCAGCTCAGATACACTCTGCAACGCCTGTCTTAGCCTCCCAGCCGATTGGAGTCCCCTTCTTTCTTCTAAACTTATTAGGCTGGCCGGGCGCGGTGGCTCACGCCTGTAATCCTAGCACTCTAGGAGGCCGAGGCGGGCGGATCGCTCAAGGTCAGGAGTTCAAAACCAGCCTGAGCAAGAGCGAGACTCCGTCTCTACTATAAATAGAAGGAAATTAATTGGCCAACTAAAAATATATAGAAAAAATTAGCCGGGCATGGTGGTGCATGCCTGTAGTCCCAGCCACTTGGGAGGCTGAAGCAGAAGGATCGCTTGAGCCCAGGAGTTTGAGGTTGCTGTGAGCTAGGCTGACGCCACGGCACTCACTCTAGCCCGGGCAACAGAGTGAGACTCTGTCTCAAAAAATAAAACAAAATAAACTTATCAGGGCATTTTTGATCTGCCTTGTGCTGGTTGTTTGTATACTTGTTGGAGAACAGGTACTTCTTCAAGTGTTCATCCCTCCCCTGTCTGGCACAATGCCTTGCACACACTGAGGCCTCAGTAAACAGATGGAGTTGAATTGAGTCTCTAGTATGTCCCCAGCGCAGGGAGACAGCATGAGAACCATAAGAGAGAAATGTTGGCCTTTGCCCTTGGGTTGATTAAATTAATAGTGGCTAATTTAACAAGATTAGCATGTGAAAACAATTTGTCCAGATTATAAGATCCTTATTTTAAATAAATGATGATGATGATACAATGGTAGCCAAAATTTTGAGCATTTACTGTGTACCAAATATTGTGCTCAGCTTTTAACTTGCCTTACATGTTCTTAACATCAAACTGGCATCAAACGTATGAAGTATATGCTGTGTAACAGATGAGAACCTTTTAATTAATTAAAATTAACCTCAGGAGATAAGTGCCTTGTCAAAGTCACACAGCTAATAAGTAGAAGATCCAGGGGTCGAACCAGTTCTTTCTGATTCTGGAGCTCGTGATTTAGGAATGGGTTTATCATGTGTCCTTAGCAATTTGTAAAGGCCCGACCGAGAGCCAGCAGTTATTTGGTCATAGAGCTAGGACAGGGCTTGGATCTTGTCTGTCAGTTCCAAGTGCTGTCCTCTGTACCACCCTACCTCTGGAAGTGGCGGAGCAGGAGGTTTCTGTGGTGAATAGGAAACAACTGGAATTTTGCTCCATTAAGAGACAACATTCCACAGAGAGTCTTTGGACCGAGCTGCTACTGGATTTAGCTGGAGTCTTGTCATTGCTTTGCAGGTGGCCCCCTGCTGTATGAAGGCATCAGTGTCACCATGAGCTCCAAACTCCTGAACGGCTCACAGCGGGTGGTGATGGACGGCGTGATCTCTGATGATGAGTGTCGGGAGCTGCAGAGACTGACCAATGTAAGGGAAGCCCAGTGATGGCACCTGCCCCCTAAGGGTTCAACTTCCCCTCACCTTAGGTGGTGAGCATTTATCTGCCCCGTGCTGCCCACAGTTGGCCACCTCTTATCAAGCCCTTAGCTGCCCTGGCTAATGTCACCTTGGTTTCTGGGCCTTGTAGGCAGCAGCAACTTCAGGAGATGGCTACCGGGGTCACACGTCCCCACATACACCCAATGAGAAGTTCTATGGCGTCACTGTCTTCAAAGCCCTCAAGGTAGAACCAACACCGGGCATTCTAGAGTGTGGAGAGGGTTGGGGAAGGGGATGCTCGGGCTCTGGGGAGGAGTTGGGAATGGCAGCAGGAAAGGAAGAGTGTCTGCCTGCTGGCATTCCACTGGCCATGGAGCGAGGATGAGTTATGTTGCATGAGGTTAACTTTTGAATCCTGGCTAAGAGAGCGAGTGTAACAGAAATGAGGAGAGCAAGGCAAGACCAACATTCAAAGCTATGAAATGCTTTTTGAAGAACGGCCCATTCCGAAAGGCTGTAATTCTGAGCAGGATGCACAGGTTATTCACGAAGAGAAGCATGAAGCAGGAAGAGTAATAGGGTGGCGGTGTCGGGTGTGGGAAGCAGAGAGACTGCAGCTTTGGTGGGGAGCCTGGTGCCTCAGTGTCTCTGGCGGCCCGCTGACCACCTGTCTCCTTGGCAGCTGGGGCAGGAGGGGAAAGTCCCTCTGCAGAGCGCCCACCTGTACTACAATGTGACCGAGAAGGTGCGGCGCATCATGGAGTCCTACTTCCGCCTGGACAGCCCCCTCTACTTCTCCTACTCCCACTTGGTGTGCCGCACTGCCATCGAAGGTAGGCCCCGTCAGCCCTGCCGCCCCCCGGGCGCCCTGTGCCTTGGCGCCATGCTGCACACTGAGGACGTGGAGAAGAACAGGACGTGGCCCCCTTCCTCCCAGTTGGGGGACCAGCGCAAACAAATAGGTGGCAGCCCAAATAGGTGGAAGTCACGGTCAGCCTATCGGGGCTCAGGAAGGCTTCCCAGAGGAGGGGATGGCAGTTTTGCAGGATCATACGATTGCAGAGTCCATGGGGCAGTGGGAAGGCATTGGAGCCAGAGAGCAGTGTGTGCAAGGGAGTGGAGGCGTTGAGCAGCCTGGGAGTTGGAGGAACTAAGAAAGTTGCCAGATCACGGAGAACTGCATTCAGGAGTTGATGTTTATCCTCTAGATCAATTGTGAGCTATGTGGCAAGTTCTCTGTTTAATTGTCAAATAAAAGTCCGTGAGAGAACTACTTAGTTTACAGGTCAGAGCAGATTCGAGGTTGCTCCTAGTTCCATCTCTCAGGTTCCTTTTGCTTTCCTGAGGAGGGCGAGGTACGGCTGGTGCTGCCGGCTCCCCAGTGGCCAGCAGTCGGCTCTGTCCTGCCGCAGCCTTCAGAGGTCTCCGGCACCAACGTGCCATTGACAGGTGGCTGAGATGAGAGGCCTTTGCTCTCCTGCAGGATGTTTGGGGTTCTATCAAAATCTGGGCACACCAGAGGACTGTCACATGCACCTGTGTGTGTCACAGCCTCGGGGTGAGGAGGGGGGACTTGGGCCCAGGCGGCCAGGCAGGAGTCATCATGGGGTGAAAGACGTGATGAGCCCCTTGCTTTTAAAAGATTAGTTTTGCTGCCGTGTATGGAGAGATCTCCAACCAGAAAGGGAAGCTGGTCAGCAGTGGCCTAGGGGAACGAGAACAAAGGCCTGAACTCAGGAAGTGGCAGTGGAAGGAGAGACAGAGAAACCGGGGGACGTGCAGGAGGTGGGCAGGCAGGACCTGGTGACTGGCTGGGCAAGTGGGGTTGGACGAGGAGGCACCACCGGGAACTGGCAGTGCTGCCAGCCCACGTGGGGCACTGGGATGGGGGGTGGGGAGGCGGGTTTAGCGCCCTGAGTGGTCTGCCTGGCATTTTACAGTAAGCCCTGCCTGGTCCCTGCATGATTTCTCTGCTCATGCCCACCCAGAGCCCCCCTGGAGCTCACACCTTGCCGTGCTGGCCATTTCCCTCTGTTCCCCTTCCTGCCACCTGCCTTGTCTCCTACAGTCCTCACGGAGCCTTGGCTCACTCTGCCCTGTGTCCTGCCCATCTTCTGGCTCCTCGTTTTCACTTCCCAGGGCCTTCCTGTTTTGTAAAGTCTAGCCACAAACCAGGGTCATGCCTTTCTGTCCGGGATCTGCCCTTGGGTGGAGCCCCACAGTCCGGCTTGCCACACCTGCTCGCCCCTGCCAGGGACATCCCAGGAAGCCCGCAGACTTGTCCTGGCCCCTGGGTGCCTGGCTTAGCCAGAGACACCCCTGGTGGTCATGTCCAGAGACCCAGACACCTCCTCTGCCACAAGGAGAGCTGTGCTGCCTCCTGGGGTGGCCCTGTGCTAACATGAGTGACCTTGGTCCAGAGGCCCAGGCTGAGAGGAAGGACAGTAGCCATCCTGTCCACGTGGACAACTGCATCCTCAATGCTGAGACCCTGGTGTGCGTCAAGGAGCCCCCTGCCTACACCTTCCGGGACTACAGGTGAGTGCAGGGCGGGTGGTGCCCGAAGTCCATCCCCCCACCCAGCACACGCACACTGGTTGGGGCCAGCTGTTCCCAGAGTCTAGTCCTTTGCCCCAGCCCTCTGGACAAGAGGAAGACAGAGAGGCCCTCACAGCGTGGCGTGATGAGTACCTGATGGCACAAGGCAGGCGGGGTTCTCTCAGGCAAGGATGGAGGGAGGGGAGGTTGGGGACTTCAGAGGACAAAAGGCCACCCCCCAGCTGCTGGGTGAGAGCACATGGAGGTGGAGACCCTGGGCAGTGAGGGGAGAAGGGCGGTGTTGAGATGACTTTGCCTCTCCCAGCGCCATCCTCTATCTGAATGGGGACTTCGATGGCGGGAACTTCTATTTCACTGAACTGGATGCCAAGACTGTGACGGTAAGCACCCCTTCGTCCTCATCCCTGGGAGATGAAAACCCTGTTTTTTGGAGCTGATGTCCCCAAAGTACAGTGGACACAGGGACCAACTGGGCTTCTGCTGGGCAGCGCCCCCTTCCCCACGCCAGCCCCCCCCATAGGTCACCCTTTCTCTTTGCTCTGGCCGGGGGGAAGCCGAGCCACAGAGCTGCCCTCAGTCCTGGCCCTAGTGGGCCCATGTCTTCTCTGATGGTAGGTGACAGCCTTGTCCTCTGTGTCCCCATTTCTGTCCCCCTTAGGCAGAGGTACAGCCCCAGTGTGGAAGGGCCGTGGGATTCTCTTCGGGCACTGAAAACCCGCATGGAGTGAAGGCTGTCACCAGGGGACAACGCTGTGCCATCGCCCTGTGGTTCACCCTGGACCCTCGACACAGCGAGCGGGTGAGAGCGGTTGGTGCTGCCGTCACCTGTTCCTGAAGGGCCCTGGTTTTGTCTCCTCCTTCCCCAAATCCCATTGCCAGTGGCTTAGACATGAAAGGAACAACACCGGGCTTAGGACTTGCAGCCCCAGCACCGTGTCACCGTGTCCACATTGCCTCATCCTGCCTGGGCCTTCCTCCTCACCTGTGCATGGGGCTCCAGGTGGGGTGGCCAAGATGGGGAGTGATTCTGAGCTCTGGATCCCGCCTTGGGCCTCAGCTGTTCTCATCCAGGACCTGCTGGGAAGGAGATGAACCCGGAGCCACTAAGGACGCGCCTTCATTGTCCTCTGGGAAGCAGCTGCTGAGAGATGATGAGTGCCTGGGCCACGGGCCTCTCTGAATGGGCGGGGGTTTGTCCTTGCAGGACAGAGTGCAGGCGGACGACCTGGTGAAGATGCTCTTCAGCCCGGAAGAGGTGGACATCCCCCAGGAGCAGCTCTTGGACACCCAGCAGGGCCCCCCTGAGCCTGCAAAAGAGTCTCTCTCAGGCAGCGAATCGACGCCCAAGGATGAGCTATGACAGCACCCAGGCCACAGGTGGATTGGTGCTAAGACCCACGGGCAGGGACTGGCCAGCCCCTCGGGGCCACGGGACAGTGAGCTTGCCTCTGCTGCCCAGCCCTTGCTTCTGCTCACAGCCCTCTGCACGGTGCTGCTGCTCTTGGAGTGGACATGGCAGTATGCTGCTCCCCTCTGGACCTGGCCGAGGGCTCGGGACGCAGGCCCAGAGCCACCCCAGGGGCCTGCACAAGCAGCCACGTGACAACAATGCAGTATTTAAGTGACTATGTAGACAACCAAAGAATAAATGATTGGTTTTTTTACTTGGTGGTTTGTTTAGAGCGGCAATATACCATTCTGCCCCAGAGGTCCCTCTTGATAGAAATTGCTCTAGGCAGGGTGCAGCGGCAGGTGTGAGCGAGAAGGCCTGGCTCAGTACCCAGCGTGGCCACGTGCTGTGCAGCCTCAAGCCACTTAACCTCAGGGACCTCGGGTTGTCATCTGTATCATGGGGATCATGGTCCCCCTCTGCCCACCTTCTGGGGCAGTAGTGTGGCCCAGAGGCAATATTGGATGTGACAGCACTTTGTAAACTGTAAAGCTCTAGATGAATGGTCAGGATTACTGTTAATCCTCTCTGGCAGGGAGCAGCGGTCAGCAGTGTTCTGGCACATTGCCCCCGTGTCGGCCACATGCTTCCTGCTCTGCCGTCTGGCCTCAGAGTCTTGTATCTCATGCCTCCAGGCACAGGATGACACACCTCTAGGACACAGAGAGTGGAACTGGAGACTCAGCTGCTCTGGCCCACGTACCTGGTGCCAAGCCCAGCCCCTTACTGTGCCTGAGATGCTGTAGGGCAGCGAGCGTAGGAACCTGCACTCTGAGCGTATTTAGGTGCTCAGAACATGGTAGTAAACAAAGCAAGTCCCCACCCTCGCATAGCCTGTTTTGTGGGAGAGGCAAATAATAAGCATGTAAATAGGTGTGTATGCGTGCACATGTTTGTATGCACGTAATCCTTCGAGGTAGAAAATACATCAAGTCAGGGCCCCAAGGTGGGAGGAGCAGCTAGGAGGCCAGCATGGCAGTGCAGAGTGGGTGACAAGGAGTGCAGCAGGTGGGCAGGGTCCTCAGGGCCTCGTGGGCCACTGTGAGCACGGGGGCCCTCGAGGGTTTTGAGCAGCAGAGTGACAGCATCTGACTCACATTTTAAAAGCTGCCGTGAACAATTTATGTGGCCACACGGAGAACAGTGATCCGGGAGAGGGTGGTGGGGAGCCAGGCTGTGGGCAGTGAAGGGACGGGGAGGGGCTGTTTTTTTTTTTGAGACAGAGTCTCACTCTGTTGCCTGGGCTAGAGTGCCGTGGAGTCAGCCTAGCTCACAGCAACCTCAAACTCCTGGGCTCAAGCGATCCTCCTGCCTCAGCCTCCTGAGTATCTGGGACTACAGGCATGCGCCACCATGTCCGGCTAATTTTTCTCTATATATTTTCAGTTGTCCATATAATTTCTTTCTATTTTTAGTAGAGACGGGGTCTTGCTCTTGCTCAAGCTGGTCTCGAACTCTTGAGCTCAAACAATCCACCTGCCTCGGCCTCCCAGAGTGCTAAGATTACAGGCGTGAGCCACGGGCGCCTGGCCACTGGGGCTGTTTTTAAAGCAGAGTGACAGAAGTTGCTGATGGACTGAGTGTGAGGGCCGAGATAAAGCAGCAAGAAGCCTGAGTAGTTAGGAACATGCAGCTGCCTCGTCCTTCCCAGTGGCTGGGGGG
>CAUYRT010045752.1:0-18768 GCA_963574885.1 Lepilemur ruficaudatus
AAACACTAGGGAATTGGGGGGGTGAGGGGTTAACCCACATCTGAGCGATGTGAGGGGACACTGTGGAGGGGTGGGATATGTTTGAAAAGTAGTTGGAGAGCGGAATTAGGGGTCTCAATAGGGGAAAGGAATTCCTCAAAAACTGATTCATGTGATTAGCTGTACACCTCAGTAAATTCACTGAAAATCATTTAATTGTACAATTAAATGGAGTGTTGGTTGTATGTAGGTATAGTAGGAGCACTATGTATGTACTCTCTGGACTACTTTGACAGAGTAGTTTTTTGAATATAGCAAGATAAGTCAACTTGAGTGGTAATATATTTTGGGAAATCAGCTCACTACAAATTGTGACTGTAAACATTGTACTGTAAATGTTTTGTAGTTTTCCCCCAATAAAATTTTCGGAAGAGGCAAAAAAAAAAAAAAAAAAAGAAATAGACACACATATATACATCTATATAATTTCTTATGTACTTTCCCTAAACAAGATGTAAGATCGAATAGAAAGTTTTTGGATGAAAAACTCTTAATAATAGGATTTTCTAGTGAGAATGACTTTTATTAAAATGTCCCAAAACAACAGATACTGGCATGAATATGTAGAGAATTGAACATTTACACACTGTTTGTGGGTCTGCAAATGAATACAATCTCTATAGAAAACAGTATGAAGATTCCTCAAAGAACTAAAAGTAGACCTACCATTTAACCAACAATTCCAGTACTGGGTATTTACCCAAAGGAAAAAAAGTAATTTTATTAAAAAGACATACGCACTTGAGTGTTTATAGCAGCACACTTTAGAATTGCAAAGATGTGAAATCAACCCAAATGCCCATTGGTTCATTATTGGATTAATAAAATGTGGTGTATGTATACCGTGGAGTTCTATTCAGCCATAAAAAAATGAATTAATTCCTTTTGTAACAATCTGGATAGAACTGGAGACCATTCTCCTTAGTGCAGTTTCACAAGTATGGAAAAACAAATACTACATATACTCACTATTAAATTGGAACTAACTGAGCAGTCATGCACAGATGGAAGCAAAACTCAACAAAAATAAAGCAGGTGGGTGGGGTGAGGAGGAGATGGGTGAAATCATACGTAACAGGTATAATGTACACTATCTGGCTCATGTGCACACTTATAATTTTGTCTCAAGCAGTACAAAAACCATCCATGTAACCAAAACATTTGTACCCCCATTACATTCTGAAATAAAAGTGTTTATTATATGGAATTAAATATTAAAATATTCTATATCCATGTTTCAATAATTTTATAGGTTTAATCGTAAAGTTCATGTGTTCATTTTGTGTTTTAGACATTTAATATCACAATTAAATATCTCTTATTGAAAGCGTATTTTTTGCACTCAATTAGGATATCCTTTTAGCTGCAGGTTTTGGAGTTGGAAACTATAGTCTAGGGTGCTGGTAATGGAGGCTCATGTGAACTCTCTTAATATCACTAAGGCCACTCCAAGTCTAAGGGGAAAAGAGTAAATCATGATGTCTCTTCAAAGACATTTCATAAGTGAATATCTTTCTGATTAAGAAGCCCATTCAATTTAAACACATTTAAAGTGTCATTTATGACTCATGAAAGAGCAGATACAATTCTAGAGGGAAATGGGTTGCACCAGTGATTTTTATGTTAAAGGAATGTTTGCTTCAAAATACGATTTATATTATTTAAAAGTTCTCTGTCAGCTACATTTCAGCCCTGACTTCAAATCATCACACATGGTTTTCTAACTTCTTGACAGTCACCAAGCCAATATGCCACGATCAAACACCAGTGTGCTTGAACAAGTTAGCTGTTTAGTAAAAACATTATCTCCAAGAAAAAAGAGTGAGAACAAGGACAACGATGCACAAGATTTTTGTTGTTGCAGAATTTTTTTTCAAACTTTAGCTATTAAAAGGGAAGCTCAGATAGCAAAAGGTATATATTTCAAAGCTTCTTTCAAAAAGAGAGTTTCCTTTCTGCTACATTTACCTGAATGAGAAATAAATTGTGAAAGGCAAACTGACCAAAACATGGATTTTAAAGGTCTGATTTAGTTGGACTTTCCAGCTTTTTCATTTGAATTCTATTTTGATTACCATTTTTCAGAAGCTTTCAAATGTTTACCATTTATCACGAGGGTCTTCTTTTATACAGCACAGTATCCCCTTCCAGCGGGCACCTCCCAGCATGACTCCAGCATTTATAAAGAGGAGATGACTCCTAATAGCCTGGTTTTTCAACTGCAAGTAGAATAAGGCTAATTGCAACAAACCACCTCAATTTAGTAAAACTAGAAGTCTCCTGGCCAGTCAGACAAATCCATTAGGATTTTATTGGGTCCTAAAAAGAGTTATGTGATTCCCTAGGATCCAATCCTTGTCAATCAGGCATGGTAAATTGGATTCTTGAATAGGGAAATCCCTTAGGGAGAGTAGATGTTATCTAGATCAGATGCAGTGATTTTTTCGACTCTGTGCTCACTAGGTTCTGTTCTCTCTTTAGTGAACCAATAAAACCATAATAAGTATTGATTAACCCATTACTGAACATTATCCACTGGCTTCTGCCTGGCTGTATTTAAACACTACATTGTACTTTCACGGTGCCACTGTACAGACACTTGCCTTGCTCTGGCCTTCTGGCCAAGATGGTGCCAAGCATATTTCCTTTTAGGGCAAACTAAATATTTCAATAACACTACCTCTGTCGGCTTTCAGGATGTTCTGCTGATTTCCTAAAGAAAGAAAATTGTGCAATTGCCTCTGGTACAGTTGGATATATGTGTAATTCAAGTATTTGAATATTTTCAAATCTGAGGTATTGTTTTCCACTGGGGGAAAACATAAAAACCTTACCACAAGACCTAAGACAATTTTTCATGTTGATTAAAAAAAAAAAAAAAAGCTTGACTTTTAAATTAGTCTTGCATGTGTATCTTTAGACAAATTATGTAATCTTCTAATCATTTATGATGTCAGTATAGAGAGTTTTCATTAGCGCCCAGCTGATTTCATTAACTATTGAAAATGTCATAACATTCTGGAGACTGCGCAACCGTAATCTGTCTGATACTGTGACGTTTTGTGGGTGTGTTTAAGATTGCCCTGTAAGTTGTTCATGAGTTAAGGTAAAATTTCTGGGAAAGTTGATCTATAGTATTTTCAGAATTTCCTTTAAAGCGCTAGGTTGTTCGTGTCTCTCTTTTTTCCCCCCTGCATGTTAATACTTAGACATGCAAAGATCAACCAAACAAATTAAGCTTGATTAGAGGGGACAAGGTCACATGCTGAATGGAGACAGGTCAATCTCAGGCATCAGAACACACACAAAAATGTTTTTTAACATTTGCATGAATTATTATGATTTTAGAAATTATTTTGTTTCTTCTTTATTCTGACCACATACACAGTTTTTAGGGAAAAAAACGTGCTTTGAGAAATTGATATATATTTATGTTATTTGGAGTTTATAGTTTCTAAGCCTATATTGCCTTTTGTGTTCATTACAGAATAGTCATTTGATCAAGTGATTTTCAATACATTGTCAAAATAAATTACATTCACTTCATTAGATGTACAGGAAGTGTAGCCAAAGCGGGGACAAGTATTAATTTAGGACTCTGCAGAAACTGACACTCCATCTTATGACCCTGAGGCTGTATTATTCAAGATACCTAGTGATGGAAGGAAGTCTGTCTCCATAGCAATTACCTAAATCTTTTATCAGTCATTTCTGGAAAGAAAATTAGAGCAATTGTGTCAGGATTGTCATATGGGCAGAAATTGCACACTCATTCAAACCACTTATGTCTCTGACTTTGTCCTTGCTTGATGGCTGCTTTTGTTTACTACCCTGTGTTTGAAAGCTTGATTGGGCATGAGCAGATATGCCAATCTGTGACCACAAAAGGTTGGCCTTTTGTTTTCATCTCATTTCTTTCCTTCCTTCCTTCCTTCCTTCCTTCCTTCCTTCCTTCCTTCCTTCCTTCCTTCCTTCCTTCCTTCCTTCCTCCCTCCCTCCCTCCTTCCTTTCTCTTTCTTTCTTTCTTTCTCAGGAAAATGATTAAATTATACTGCTTTTGTTTATTAAGCAAATTACTTGGATAAAGCTAACAACGTGAAGAAATTCAGTTACAAATAGTTAAAACAAGTAGCAACAGCCCTTCCTCCTTATCATAATTTAGCTATTATTAAACTTGACAATACTCATAGTTAGGTACTTGACAACTTGGGGAAAAGAATACTATATCCCTTCTCTTAAAATATGCTATGGCACATAAATATTAATCAGTTAGATAATTTGATGTCACACCTGTAAACTTGCCAGTTTGCAAGGCCTAAATATGATTTTATTAATCTAGAAGTTCTAAAATTATTGAAACAAAGTAATAACCAAAGAGGAATTTTAGTTACACTGTGGGAAAAGCTTCAAATATCCCTCTGAATGTTTAGGTTTTTTGACTATTGGATTTTAAAATAAAAATAAAAAGCTTAACTCTTGATCAATAAGAATTGCAGTTTTCATTGAGTAGTATGAACAACGCTGTCTAAGCTTTCCCTTCAAGTTCCTTGTTCAGGAAAATTTACAATTAATGGCTTTCTACAACAGCTAAGATATCCCCTTCTTCATGGCTCAGCTAGGGACCTGCCAGACTAATCTATTCCCAGTGGGCTGGCCATGGTCCTTTACTCTATCTGTCTTAGCATATTGATTTCTGAGCTGTCTTATTGGTTCCTAACATAATTATAGCAGGAGTGGGTCTCTTAGTACAGCTAATACATTTACACCATGGCATTTAGGGGAGCTTATTATAACGGCATCCGATGGTGCCGCTATGGTTAAGGGTCAGTTTCTATTTCCATTACATAAACCCCATTTCTCAAGGAGTTTGTACCTTAGCAGTTTTAATTTATTTAAAAGAAAAAAATACCTGCCTTTGTGTCATCCAATATCCACATGTTTCTGCCTTTAAAAGTTAATAAAACTCAAGTCTCTGTCCTTGCCGCACTTTTGACCCTTTTCAGGAAAACAAATGATTTTTTCTACTCTTATGGGCTTGACGACTAATTTCATACGTAGTTCAGTTGTGGTATCAGAAGTGGTATTAGTACCCTAAGTGATATTAATTATGTATGAATAGCATACATTATTTTGTTTTCATCTACAAAAGTTGTGAAGACTCCCAGCTTTAAAAGACTAAGGACGTATGCTTATCTACCTAATAGATAGAGATTTGACAGAAACAATATTTCTTAAAGTAGAAGAGTTAACATCAGGTAATCTTTTACTGAAATATTCATAATAGAGAACTCTTTCTAAATATGGTGACACAATATGTAAAGAAAGAAATGCAGCTTATTTAGGATAATTTTGTTCATTTAGCAAAATTTGAGATATACACAAGATTTTAAACAATTGGCTAATAGAAATTCGGTTTATATTTTTGTACATTTGAAAAATATGAACCTGTCTTGTCCCAAAACAAGCATAGTTAATTGGGAGTTATTTAGGTGACCTGGATATAGATGACTCACTTAATCTATACATGTGCATTTGAGATGTTAAGCAGCAGTGACTTACAGACATTTCACTGAAATGTTGTTTCCTAGGATCCTAGAATTCAATTCTAGAATATTTGGAAACTTTTCTGCTTGATTGTATGTGTATTTATGTGACCAATATTAGAAGTGATAGAAAATGGTGCTAAAGACCCCAAGTGAAATTTGTGGAATAGGTAATTCACAGTCTTTAAAATTTTCCATGCCAGTATTTTCGCTATACAAACTCTGGTTAAGCTATGGTAAAGTGAAATTCATGTAATAGCCACATGGACACTAGAATCATTTCAATTATTATACTTAACAATAGTATAATAAATTGATCATATGTGTAACATATATCATTTTAATTTATATAATCAGTATATATTATAAATAAATATTTAATACCATGTACATAGATAACTTTTCTGATAACTCAAAATTTATTTCCTAAGGAAAGCAAAGTCAAAATCTAAACATTGATTTCTTAAACTGGATTATATATTCCCCTCCATTATAAAAAAATAAACAAATTTTAATGCTTTCAGTATAGTAATTTTGGATATCAGTTATTGTATTTTTTCCTGCTGTAATATTGAATTATATCAGGTATTTTGGGAATATAGTTTGATTCATCCATTTCACCTGTTTTTATGGCAAACATTGTGCTAAGCACAGAGAGTAGAGAAAGATTCAAAAATAAAAAAATAAACCATTCCCAGTCTCTAAAAGCCTACCGTTTAGAAAAGGAAAAAATGTTATGTATGCCATAGTGGAGGCAAGTAAAAATATTGATGGTTCCAAAGCCCAGAGGAGATAGTGATAATTCTGACAGAGTCAAGGAAGGCTTCACAAAGGACGTGATATTGGAATAAATTACGTTTTCAAGGATGAGTAAAAGTTTGACTATATGCTAAAGAGCTTCAAATTGTCATGATCTATTGATTGAACAATGTTTTTTCTATGTATTCATTTACCTGTCTTATAGCCTTACTTATATGGGAGGCTGTTTTCAGTGTACTTATTTACAGCAACATCTATTTTTTATTCATATTTATTTCTTCTAATTTATGGTAGACCGACCCAGAAACAAAGTGACAAACATTAGGAATACATAGGAAGCAAAAATTTATTAGAATCTGGCTAGTCATTTTAATGGCTTTATAATGTGCGAAGTGCAGGTACTTTAATTCATGTACTCTACAGTATCTATTTTAGATGCTATGAGCAGCTCTTTGCTTAATTACCGTTGCATTCCAATTTTAGAAGGTTGCTAAATGGTGTAGTTCAGAGGAGACAAGGTTGATATTTAAAATAGTATTTTTGCGCATTATATAAGGGTAGCAGATCAGTTCTGTGTTCCCCTCTTCCTAGTGGATAGCACAGCTGGACTGTGGTTAGTTGTAGCCATGTGATTGTCATCTGGTCAATGAAATGGGTGAGAGAGGAATAGGTGCCAGTTCCAGGTGATGGCTTTTTAGATGTGAATGTATATTCATGCCCTCTTTGACCTTCTGTCGGTCGGATAACACAGCCCTAGTGGGTGGTGAAACTACACAGTGGAAGAAGGTGCTTGAAGGTCCTGAATCATCAAATGGAAAAAAGCCATGCTCCCTAAGTTTGCATTTTCACCAACCATGGACCCCCATTTGGACTGCTATGTGAAGGGAAAATAAACTTCTGTTCATTTGGAGGGGTGTTTGTGTGTGTCTATTTTTTACCATAACTCAGACCACCTAAATCAGTACAATTGTTTGTATGTGGGTATATATGGAAATATGCACATAAATACTAATTATTGGCTCTAATTTTATAGATTATGTACATCACATTTCAATTTCCACGATTTTCAGTAATTTAACTCTTAAATGTACCTTAAAAATCTTCTTTTTGTTTTATAATATCTTGCTTTTCTTTGATTTGTTTTCTTCGGAGAAATCCTGGGTACAGTGACATATGCAAGGACTGTATGGGATGTGGGGTTACTAAATAGTTTTTAAGCGATTTGGCAAACTCAATTCAAATAATCCATTAGTAGCTTCTGATAAAACTTGTTCAAATTTCTGACCAAATGGGCTGGTAGTTTTGTATTCATACAGATTCAGCCCAACCGGTAAAATATTGCTCTTTTCCGTTATAGATCATAGTCTTTAGATCAATGTAAATGTACAGATTCATGTAATTTAAAAGTCAAAAAAATTAACTCACGATTATGCTGTCAAAGCGTGAATCTGAAGTTTATAAACTATATCATATTACAATAAACTTTAAAGACTTAGGATTTCAGCCAGCCCTCTCGAGTCATTTAGATTTTTCCAGGACATTTAACAAAATATTATGGTTAGATATTTCATACTAAAAATAAACTTTAACTGGACATTTAACTATCTTTTAACCATTTTGCGCATTCTGTATGAAGCATGGAATTGCAGTGGCACAGGAATTTTACAAATAATGAGGTGAAAACAGCTTAACCAAACTTTTCAAATCTTCAAAAGGATTCTACTATGGTTTGTAATAGAAGTGCTTACAGATTCTCAGTCATAGCAAGATGGCTGGGCATTGCATTTCATATTCATAAAATAGGTGCTTTTTTTTTTTATAAAAATGGCTGTACATCCCCTGTCATAACAAAGAAGAATTGCCAACTATTTATTTCAGTGTTCCTAATTGTTGTCAGAATGTGACCTAAAACTCTGACACGGAATTTTTCAACGTCAGGCTCGCACAAGGCACACGCATTTATCAAGGTTTATCCCACACGCACCTATGCAGCAGCACTTGTGAAGGTCTGTTTTTATTTAATTCTCAAGATTTTGTTGTTAATGGGAAAACTGTCTCATAAATTAGGGAAGTGCTCAATTACAAGCCTGACAGAGATTGATTTTGGTTCAGCTGTTGGTCACTACCAGAAAGTGAAGGCCACAGAAACCACAACTCTAACTAATGCTGGAGTCACTTCAAAGGTGTTTCTAGAATAAGTGTTCGTTAAGAAGCGAAAGCATGGTTGGCGACACATCTGTGTGTTGTTTGTGCTTATATCACTGATCTGCATTGAGTATTCCCTTACTATTGAGTTACATACATTCATGTGATAGAATAATATGACTTCAAACTGTTTGCATATATATTTTTAAAAAACTAACAAGATAAATTAAGGGCTTCAGTCCTCAAATGGAAAACAAAAATATATTTTAAAAGATTTGAAATTATAGTCAGCACACTGGAAATCCACAAAATAAAATGGCCCACAAGTGAAAGACATAGGCACAAAATACAAACTTAAAAAAAAGTAACAAAAAACCCCAAAAAACCACTAACTTGGGCAGTTAAATATCATGAATTCTTTTCTGAAACTCATTAAAAGTAAGATGCAATCAACTAGAATTGGAAGAGAATTCTGATATAAAGAAATGGCTGGATTCTTAGGCCGGGCGTGGTGGCTCACGCCTATAATCCTAGCACTCTGGGAGGCCGAGGTGGGATTGCTCAAGGTCAGGAGTTCGAAACCAGCCTGAGCAAGAACGAGTCCCCATCTCTACTAATAATAGAAAGAAATTAATTGGCCAACTAAATATATACAGAAAAAAAAATTAGCTGGGCATGGTGGCACATGCCTGTAGTCCCAGCTAATCGGGAGGCTGAGGCAGAAGGATCCCTTGAGCCCAGGAGTTTGAGGTTGCTGTGAGCCAGGCTGATGCTATGGCACTCTAACCCAGGCAACACAGTGAGATTCTGTCTCAAAAAAAAAAAAAAAATGACTGGATTCTAATTCTTTGAGATAGAAATTATGGTAGAGTTATATATAATTATTTTGCTTTGGGTTTAGGATAGACAATCCATTTGCCTAAAGTTGTTATTGATTTTTTTTGTTGTTGTTGTTTGTTTTAATTTTCAAAATAACTACATGGTATTAAAGAACTATTCTTTGGAAAAATACAAGTTTATTTTCCTGCTTCAAATAATGGCTAAAAACTATTTTAGATCATAAACTGCATTTAAAAGTAAAATATACCAAAACTATGATCTGAAAGAATCATGTTTGCTTTACTTCCCAGGAAGATCCATTCCTACTATCCCAGTATGGTGTAGCTGGCATAACAATCTCTTTCCTCTAAAGTCTTTTTATCATGACTATTAAACAAAGGTATTTTATTCTAGTTTTTAACAACAGATTACTTGTTTCTGTAATTATATAAGGCAGAATAAGTGTAAAAGTTCAAATATGAAGTCTTTGAGCATAGTGAAGTCTTAAGGTTAAAAAAAGTACCTCCATTAGGAGCTCACTCAAGATATTATCAGGAGGGTGAACAAAACACTGCTTAAATCTGATTTTTTGCTTTCCAGGATAAAAAAGGCACTTTAAATTATGTGTATATTATATCATTTTATGGTGCTACTTAGCTATCATTAGAGAGCTTCAAATTTTAGGATTACATATAATCAAGGAAATGGTATAAATGAGCTGGGGAACCTGCGGCATCTGGGCCACATGTGGCCCTGCAGACCCCCAAGTGTGGCCCCTCGACTGAATCCAAACTTCACAGAGCAAATCCCTTGATCAGTTCTGTAAAATTTGGAATCAGTCGAAAGGCTATACTCAAGGATCCAGAAGGTCACATGTGGCCCTAAGGCTACAGGTTCCGCACCCCTTAAAAAAAATTAAATAAATTGTTTATGTTTTTAAAGCTTTTGTTTGTTTTTGTTGGAAAATATAGTACTAGGATATTTGTGTGCAGTGTACATAATAAAACTTAACAATGTTTCCCTGGAACTAAAATACATAGTTCAGACTTTTCTATGAGGAGGGAATAAAATCACTTTTCTTAGGAACAAATATAAACTGAGAGTGCTTTTAAGAGAAATAAAACTGTAATGCTCTAAAAGTTAAAGTTTCTTTCTCTTTCGAAGTAACATCACAGGGAATTGGGTTATTTTTCTGCTTTGCATTGTTTTCAAAGTCACCTAATGGCAAGCATGGAGTATACATAGAGTACAACAGTGTTCTACCAACAGGCCTCATGAAATAGCACATTTGTTAGAAGCTGAGGATGAATATCACTATAGTTATTAAATTACTGTTCTTTAAAAAACATTAGACAAATAACAGGAAATCACGCTGTGTAGCAGGATAATATAATAAGGCTCCAATTATAAGAGTTATGAACAATAAGTGAGCCTCTAAATGGCAAAGTTGAAAGTGGCCTTTTATTGTAACTTAACATTTTCATGGTTTTGAACCTAAATCACTGTTTCTTCAGCAGAAAAAAATAGTATGTTTATCAATATGATATATATAATTTTCTATAAACTTATAGAGTAGTAGCATTTGAGGAAAATGACTTTGTGGTTTAATTTAATGAGCACTATAGCTGCATTGCAGTTTCTAGTGACTGAATGAATGTTTTAACAGCTTTGCTGGCTATGAAAGAACCCAGCTCTTATGCCCTTCTTGGCGTTAGTTTGCTAGAACATGGTTTCAAGGGAAACTGAAAATGTGATGTCACATGGCTGTTGGGCAGAGTGCTAAAATTACAAATTCCACACTTGACAAACAGGAATATAGGACATAGAGAAATTCTAAAAAATTTTAGAAATTCATAAGTCTTCTATTACCATAACAAGTTTTTCATTCTCATTCATTTAACTTAACAATAATTAATTCTTAAATTGCCCTTTAATAACTTCTGTGACCAGCAAAATTCTTCAACAATCATCTCAAATATCATTACCTCTTTGAAGGCATTTTTACTCTCATCACAAAAGAAAATTATCACAGAAACTTATTACTATACACCAGTCCTCTACCCAAGACAAATTCTATGGACATAATTATAACTATCACTCTCGATCATCGACTCTGCGCCAGACTTGTGTGTTCCATTTCATTTCATTCGACACCCCCATAGAGGTAAACAGAGGTAAGCACTATTGATAGTCTCTTCTCACAGTGAGGAAGACTGAGACATACTAAAGTCAAGCAGCAAAGTTAACAGCTGAAATGTGGTAGAGCTGAGCCTATAATCCAGATCTTTCTTGTTGCAAAGCTCATTCTCTTTTATCATTTTACTACTTTGTTTTTTTCACTTTAGTCCCAGGTATGAAATCAAGTAGACGTAATTCCAGGGTAGACTGGATCATAAATGTCACTCTACATGAGAGAGGCCCTTGTGCTCCAGGTACTCATTAGGCTTGTTTTAAAAAATAAAACAAAATAAACAACAACAAAAAACAAGCCTCTGTACTTTGGTTCTCCCTACGTATAGAATGAGTAACTTCTAAGAAGGATCTTGAACCCTCGCTGTATAAAAAATTGGGGGAACAATATTACATTTTCTGCCCCAAGTTGTACCCCTCCATTCATCAACACTTTTGTCATGGCCTCATCATGGATATAGTGTCTATCCTTGTTCCTTGACTTTGAGCTTATATATGTGATGTGTTTTGGTCAGTGATAAATAGGTACAAGTGATGGCATGCCAGTTTTGGCAGGGGCCATAAGAGATTACACATGTTTCTTCTTGTTTTCTTGCACTACTGCCATTGCCAGTATGGGAATATGCCCTGACTAGCCTGTTGGTCCTAAGAGGATACAGAGGAAAGCTATATAGCTGGACATAATCCAGAGCAGCTGAACCCCACAGCTGGCCCACAGAAAAAGTGATAATAGATGACTGCTGCTTAAGCCACTGGGTTTGGAGGTAGTTTGCTATGGAACTTAGTCTGTGACTAACTCACCATGTTTAAAGAAAGAATCACAGTGAGTTCGCATTGGTTCAGCATGTACTATTTTCAGTAAATAAATATAGCATTGAGTTGGTCAGTAAGACCTTGCCGCCAGGATGTTTTGATTCCTAATATGTCTAAAGTTTATCTTGATAAGCAAAATAAAGCCACTGAGTTCATGATAATTAGAAACATGCTTTTCTGATCCAATTTAATCCTCTACTTCTGACTTCACAAGCTTAAAGAAGTTGGATCAAAACTGGCGTGGCTTTTGGTGGAGTAGTGTAGGTAGGAGGAAAGAGACACTAATAGATAAATTGGTTAACATATAACATTCTTCCTTTAAAGAGGATGTATTAAGAGTATAGCAAGCACACATTCTTCAAAAGGAACCAATATTGTGAAATTGCAAGGCCTAACTGGGACACTAGCATTCTGTTCACTCCCCTCTACATTATCCAGCTGTATCCTCCAGCTAACACACAAAAATTTCAGTAGCAACTCTAAAGAATTAGAATTGATATGTTCCAGTCTGCAAAGTTCTTGGGAAAAATTCTCATGTGACCATACCTTAAGTCCATAACGAGACAATGAAGGAAAAAGGACAGTTATGGTCAAGTCTTTGTGGCCAAAGAGCTACTTTTTAGAGTTGAGCTGTGATGTTTTAACTTCTGGCATGGTGTTGGATTTCCCTTCAATAAACTTCAGAAATACTATTGAATGTCTTTGGCTAGCTTCCTCTCTAATCATGGCAGCATGTAAAGCTTCATTACTATCCAAGCCTTCTTTCTTCTGCCACTCCTCTCTTCTTATTTAGAACAATGACTTTTATTCTTATTTAGCACAGAAAATAGAGGTTATAAGGCGTGAACTATCTCAGTTTTCTGCCCTTCCATTTGTATATCTATTAGTATTGGCACCAATCTCAGAAATTCTTCTTATGAGAAGCTTCTCCTCAATGCAATGATACTTTATCATATGAGCTCTTGATCCCTGAGTCCTCAACTTTTTGTTTTCTACCAACTTGTTTATTATAAAGTGTGCTAAGATATCTTACACTTTTGTGCACTTTCCAACTCATTGTTCTCTCTCTAGGTATCTCCATATAACTCTACTTTAGAACCAGGCTTTTAGAAAGAGTAGATTAACTTCTAGTTACAGCCTTATTAGTGCCGTTTGTATCAGATTAATTTTCTACCAGCTACTACAAAAGTAGAACAAAATATATAACAAAGCTACTTGGAAGAACCAATGCAAGGAGGATTTGTGGAGCTATAATTCTTCCAGGAGGAGACACACAGAAGTAAGTTCTGCACTAACACTTGCTTTTTATTGGGGGTGATTCACAACTTCTTGCTATAAAAAATAGAGTTTCTTCAAAAAGAACAGTCTCTCTGGGAAGAGGAGAAAGAGTTTAAACCTTGCTGGCTCTTAACCTTCATAAGCGAAAGTTAAGAGCACAAAAATGTCTAACACAAAGCAGTAGGTGGGATGCCAAAGAGACAAGCAAAGATGTCTGTAGTCAGTAGGAACTGGAGCGGTAATGGTTAGCATACAAGCTCTACATTGGTAAACATTCCAGACTTTCAACAGGAACCTCAAAAATGCCATTGACACAACAACGCTAATATTGATGGTGATTTCCCAACAGAAACAATGAAGGGAAGAAGATAGTACAATAGCATATTTAGAGGGCTTAAAAAAAAAAAGGAACGTCCAACTTAAATTTCCATCCCTAATGAAAATATTTTTTAAGGTAAAGATAAAGTGCAAACAAGTCAAATGTCAGTCAACTAATCAATAGATAAAATGGAATATATCCATGCGATGGAATATTATTTGGCAATAAAAATAAATGAAGTTTTGATATGTGCTACAACATTCATCCTGTGAGTCATCAACTCACTGCAAGACAATATTAAATAAATATATAACAAACTACTAACAAAAATATTAAATAAAAATATACAAATAATACAAAAATAATAAAAATAAGTGATGGGGCAAACTAAAGATGGGAGGAATAGAAAACAAATAAACAAAACTACTTTAAAATTATTTTATTAGTTTTACATGATAAGCAAATTGAATAAATAATTTAGTTAACCAAGATTGTCAGACTGAATGAAAAAGCAAAATTGTTTTTATACGTGCTTTTGATAAGACACATATGTTAAATACAAGGGAAAGTATTAATAAATATTTAAGAAAAATATTGACAAAACACTAACAGAAGAAAGCTAGGGCAGCTATATTAAGTGCAGAACAATTGAACTGTAAGGCAAAATTATTGCAAGAGATAAAAAGGGACATTTGGTAAAGAAAAATGTTTAATCCTGTGAAAAGGTATAGTAATCTTAAATTTGCATACACCTATTACAGTGCCAAAATTTAAAAAGCAGAAATTCACAGAACCAAAAGGAGAATTTGACAAATCTATAATCCTATTTAGAGATTTAAACATGCCACTCTCAGTAATTGTGAAAGAACTGCCAGAAAAATTATTAGTAAGGTTAAAGGTGATCTGAACGACACCACAAATACCCAATGTGAATTTATTGTTATTTATCAAACACTATCTCCAACAATGGCTGCATACCAATACTTTTCAAGTATAAATGAAACATTTACTGAAGTAGATCATATACTGAGCCATAAATTATCCATTGCAAAAAATTAAAATTATACAGGGATGTTCTCTAATTTCAGTGGAATTAACCTGAAAGCTATAATAAAAGATAACTAGACAAATGGCCCAAAGTTGGAATATTAAATGATATACTTCAAATAAGGGACCAAAGAAATTATAATAGGGTACAAATAAACTGAACAATAGTTTAGATAAATTAAAACTTGTTGGTTGCAGCTCAAATATTTCCTACAGTGAAAGTAATAGCTTTATATAAATTCATTAGAAAAGAGAAAAGTTTGAAAATCTATCATTAAATTTCTGTATTGAGAGTCTAGAGCTGCACTGACAGTCAGAGGTGGCAATTGAGCAGTTGAAATATTGTTAGTGCAAATTTAGAACTGGATTTTAAATTTTATTTGTTAATTTGAATTTAATTGCAATACCAGTTCCTTAGTTACATTAACAACATTTCAAGTGCTTGATGCTATATGTGCCTAGTGGCTACTAAATTGTAGATTTAGAACAGTCTCATCATAAAAATATTCTTTTTGACAGTGCTGAGCTATTAAAAAACACAGCAAGTTAAACACAAAGAATTTTGAAGAAAGAAACTAATACAAATAGAAGCAGAAACCAATGATATAGAACATACACAATATAAAAGTTAAACAAAGACACAACTTGGTTCTTTGAAAAAAATTAATAATATTAACATTTAGTAGGAGTGATCAGGGAAAAATAATAGCAAACAATTTACCAACTTTGAAAATGGAATAGTGAACATAATTATAGGTTCTTAATGACATTTAAAGATATTAAGAAAACTTTATGCTAGTAAATCTAGCAACTAAGAAGAAATAGTCAAATTTCTTATAAAGCATATCTCAATAAGATACAGGAAGAATCGAAAAGCTGAAGAATCCTACATTTATTATAGAAAATGACTTTGGTTTTAGAATCCTTCCCATAAAAAAAATCCAGACCCATATGATTTTAATAGTGAATTTTTCAAAATATTTAAGAAAGAAAAATTACCAATTTTACACAAAGTCTTCATCTCCTCTTATGTGGCCAGTGTAAACTTGATACTGAAATGTGACACAGAGGTTTCAAATAGGAGTGTTTAAGACCAACCCCTTTCATGAGTAGATGTCATGCGTAGATGCAAAATTATTAAAGAAAACATAAAAACATAGAATATGGCAATTTATAGAAACATGGCACTCTCGAAATGAAATAGCATTTTTATCAGGAAATCAGTTCTTTCAACATTAAAAAATAAATTGATATAATTCATGTTATTAATAAAAAAGCAGAAAGAAGAACATACGCATCTCAATAAACGTTTAGAAAGCATTTAACATTTCTACACTCATTTATCATTGAAAAAAACCTCTTAGTTATATCTGTATAAGTTGTATCTCACATACAGTAAGTGAATATGTAGTAAACTGATAAAAATGAAAAAAAGGGATAAAAATTTTTAATAATTTAAAATAAGTCAATAAAGGAGAATTGATGGACCAAAAATATGAAATAAATAGAAAACAATAAGATTTTAAGAGATTATTTAATTAAAATTATGTAGCAATTACATAAACCATAAATTGAGTAAATAATTTATGTGGATAGGAAAATCCACTACTTTTAAAATGTCATTTCTACCCAAGCTGCTTTAAAGATTTTATACAACCCCCTAGAAAAGACCCTAGCAGTTTATTTAAGTTGTATGTGCAAACCATAGTTCTGATATCTATCTAGAAAAGCAAAGGATCAAGCATAGCTAATGTGATATTGAAAAAAAAAAACAATGAAGGAAAACATATACTACTTGTGTTAGAGAGATATTATAACTTATAGAATTGCATTATTGTATTGGTGCAAGAAAGAACAGACAAATAGACAAAGAAATCAATATAGGCAATATGGAAATAGACCCACCCACATACTGCTGCCTGTTTTTCAACAAAGATGACTGTGAGACAGAGGTGAAAGGATTTTTTTCCTACAAATAGTGCTGTTTGTCTTGGATATCTATGTAAAAAAAATCAAAATTTTAGCTATACATCATGTGATGAACAAAAATCAATCACAGATGTATTGTAGACTTTTATGTAAAAAGCCAAACAATAAAGTTTTTAAAAGTAAACAGAAGACTATCTTCAGAATCTCAAACTGGGCAACGATAGAATAAACGGACAATAAGAATATCAATAAGTTGGGCTTTGTTAAATTGAATTTTTTCTTTATCAAAGCACCATTAAAAGCTTGGAAAGACAAGTCACCATATGAAGAATATACTTATAATTCATATATTGGAAAAGTGTATATTTAGAATATACAATGAACACCAAGAAATCAATAATAAAAGGACATAAAACCAAATAGAAAAATGATCGGAAGATTTGAATATGAATTTCACAAAAGAACACCAGCATACTTACTTGTCAGAGAGACATGAGTGAAAACTGAATGGAACCACAATGTATAGAGCACACAACTGCCTTCCTGATCAAAATGAAAAAGGTGGAAGACACAAATGTTCATGGAAATACAAAATAATTCTCATACATTGTTGATGCAAGTGCAAATTAGTGCGATCACTTTGGAAAACTTCAGCATTTTTCTAGTAAAGCTAAATGTATGCCTATGTTATGATCTAACAATTTTATCCTTAGATGTATAGCCAAGAGAAATGGGCACACAGCTTCCAAAAGATATGCACAAGAATATTAATAGCAGTATTCATTGTACTAATCAAGAACTGGTAATAAGTGTAATAACTAAGAATTATTCATTGATAGTGACTAAAAATTGTGACTAAAATTTTTCATACAGTCATATAATAGAATGCGAAGGAGCAAATTATAGATAGCTATGTGCAGCAACAGGGATGAATTTTTCAGTCAATATTTGAGAGAAAGAAACCAGATGCAAAATAATATATTTCACATCATCTCACATGTATTAGGATAAGGAACAGGCAAATGTAATCTGACAGAAATCATTACAGTGGTTCTATTCTTGGGATGGGAGATTTTGGCTGGGAGGAGACAGAATTTCCCTGTAGCTAGAAATTTTATAGATGTTGAATTGAGTGGTTGATACACATGTATAAGATAAATATTCACTGAACCTAGCCCCTGAAGCTTGGTCTGTTTTTTTTTTTTTTTTTTTTTTACCACATTTACTGTCTCACTGCCACCAGGACATATCTGCTGCAACCAGGTGTACCCCTTACCACTCCACTGGACATGCCCATACTAATCAGGTTGCCAAATTCAATGGAATTTTTAACATTCCAATATTTCTTAACCAAATTCAATGGAATTTTTAACATTCCAATATTTCTTAACCTTAAGAAGTGCAATGATTTGCACTTCAAATCATTTACTACTCTTGCCTCCCTTACCACTTCTTTCTGACCCAGAATATGACAGTCTCCCTGCTCCTGCATGTTTTTGCAAGGACTTGGACTTGTCT
Organism: Lepilemur ruficaudatus; assembly: GCA_963574885.1. Classification (NCBI taxonomy): domain Eukaryota; kingdom Metazoa; phylum Chordata; class Mammalia; order Primates; family Lepilemuridae; genus Lepilemur; species Lepilemur ruficaudatus. Next base: position 18,400 of record CAUYRT010045752.1, read on the forward strand.
TTTGATAACACCTAGGTTGCCCTTTGTACATTATCTTTAAAATCCCCATTCTGGGCATATGGATTACAACATATTTGATCTGAGCAAATGAGTTAGAAAGGGGGTCTCTGTTTTTGTCTGAATCAACTGTGCTCCAGGGAAGATGGCCTCATACATGGACAGAGAGCTATATTTCAGCTTTATTTTTTTCCTCACTCCTTGGCTGGGAGTTGTTATGCAGAGTCACCTGGATAATTCTTCTTTGGGATACTTTGTTTGGAATAAGCTCGACAAAATCCTACTCACATATAAGTCTCAATTCAATTATAACTTCTATATGAACATTCCAGGCCTTGGGCAGCATGGCTTGGTCATCTGCTTCCTCCATGT